>JAYMSP010001880.1:0-27992 GCA_036897095.1 Plantago elongata | reverse complement strand
AAACTTGAGGAAAATCTGACCTATGAAGAGAAACCCCTCCGAGTCTTAGATACCCAAATGAAAGAGCTTAGGAACAAGCAGATCTCCTTAGTTAAGATTCTCTGGGAGAATCATACTCTAGAAGAGGCTACTTGGGAAAAAGAAGCTGAGATACGGGAGAAGTACCCCTACTTGTTCACCGAGAATAGGTCGATTTGGAGGACCAAATTCCCAAAAGTGGGGGAGAATGTCAGAACCGCACAATTTTAATACGATATAATATCATTATTGTAACTGATAAGTGACTACAAACGAGTGTGAATATATTTGACTTTTAAACGAGCCAAATTCGGAAATTAACGGCCGGTTACGATCGCTAGTTAATTGCGAATAAAGGTTAAATTATTATTTACTTAATAAAATAATAATAATAATAGTAAAATAAAAACATTTATTTTAATTTTTTTATGGCTTTAGTCCGACTTAAATATCGCCCGAAAATCGATTTTATATTTTTTCGAATTTAATTTACGAGCCGTTTGAAAGCCAGAAGAAGCCAGGTGTATATAGTAGTAAATTGACCTTTATACCCTTAATTGCTTCTTCCCCAAATGTCTCCTTCCCGTTCACAGCCACCATTTCCATTCTATTTAATCGATCTCGCCTGTCCCGTTTACGAATTCCGTCCAAGAGAAGCCACCACGGTCGGCGTTGCCACGGGAAGTGACCGAAATGCCATCTGGGACGCGTGGCAATGGAGGCGACACGTGGCACACACGTCAACCGGAGGAATGTCCATGTAAGACGGTGCGCAATGACAAGCCGTACACGCGGAACTCCATGGGCATTCTGACCGACAAGAGGCGGCCACCAACGGCTATAAATAGCCGATCCTGCTCGACATTTCCAGCCACACCATTCCTCTCGTTCTCTCGTATTCTGGTTCCTCCGCCTACTCCACTACTGTTCCACCGCATTCCGCCATTTCCCGGCCTCACGCCAACACCACCCGCCGCCCCTCATTTGCCGGACTAAGTGTAGTTTACTCGACCAATTTTTCTGGTAAGTATCCCATTTTTTTTTTGATTTTACTCGAATACGGAATGGGAAACTGAGTGGTTAATTATTGTAGCCTCTTGTCGCCCCGTCACCACCACCTCGATTGCCGACTCTTCTCGCCTTTCTCCTACTCGCGCGCTCGCATTCTGCTCGGTTAGTGCCGTTCCTTTTTTTTCTCGTTATAGTCGAATTTTGGGGGAAATGAATTGTATAGCTGTATTGTTGAAATTATTTAATAGTTTTAGTTTACATAGTATAGCTAGTATTGTATATTGTATACTATATATTGCGTGTCTGAGTTGGATATAGTGTCGACTGGCCATTGACTGTAGGCTAGATGCCGCAGGTTGCGGACTGATTGATTGAGTCTGAGTTTTGACTATACTGTGTAAATTAAGATGAATTGTTGTCTGCTTATTCGTATTGTCGCCGTGGTGATGCATTTAAGTATTATACATGGAGTTAAACCTATTGGAATGAAATGTATGCGTAATGGAAATGACAGTAGGAATAATGCTAAATTGTTAAGTCCTTCCTTTGCTGCTTCTTGCTTAAGTAATATTAGTTTACCAGTTAGTTAATAGGTTAGGAAATCAAGGAGTCGTAATTGGTTGGTGATTTTTGAGGCTAGAATTTAAAAAGCTAGATCGGTTAATATTTAATTTCGAAATGAGTGTAGTGATAATCTGATTAAATAGTCGCCCAGTCAGTTAATATATAAATTAACGACTTGCACGTCATATCTTTAGGTTGAACTAAAATTAAGCATTAAACTTAATTATGCCAAGGTGTGTACGTTTCGTCACGTCGTATGATTAACTATTTATGCATAAGTGTAGTCGTTAGTTAATTAAGTACTACTTGATTGTTCTGGGGAAAAATTGTCGGGAGTCTATTAAATTATTTATCGTTGAAATTAAGTAGTATTGTCTATGTATCCGGAAGTACAAAGTCGCATAGCTTGCAAGATATCCACGGTGAATGATTACGAGCTTTCGGCATCCGGCCTTGGGAAAGTTGATATTGTTCATTCCTTGCAATTTCGTACTTGTTCCTGTGTATGTGCCTGACTGTCTAACCCTGACTGCGGCCACCCGACGACGACTGATTGACTCCGACTCGATTACTGATTTCAATTTCTAACTGTATAACTGTAGATGACCTGTACTTAGGGATATCTTACCTGTAATGACTTGATACTCTATTGTTCCAGTTACTAATTGATATTGTACCCTGAGTCTGTTATTGATCCTGTTTTACTGATCCTCATGAACTGCTTCGCACGAAAACTATTTTCCTGAAAATGTGACCACACACTGTTTCTGAAAAATCTGGGAAACCGCACTGGTCGACCTTGTCGACATACTGTTACTGATGTTGGGTGATGTCACCTGCAGTGCTATTTTTCGGTCACTGATGACTGTATAACCATTCAAATGGTCTGGATTTTATAGAGTTGTGATGGGTCGTGCCTGTCATAAAAAGCAGCTCTCACTCGCGGTCACGCCGCCTCTGTAAGACCGATACCTGATCAGTTCGGTCTAGCCCATACTGTAAATCTGGAACATTTCATGTGCTATGATCACTAATTGACTGATACCGGTATCCCCACTGTTTAAAACTGCCTGATCAGCATGTATGTTGGTTTGCTATACTGTTGCATTCATAATCATATTCATGCATGCTCTATTATCCTCACTGAGTCTTTATGACTGACACTCTCCTTGTCCTGATACTGATTTCCCAGGTTTTGAGCACGAAGAGAGGACAGGGTAGCTAGGTAGATAGACGGACTCAGGCTTGTTTCCGCTGCTGATCTGATAGATGTGTGTTTTTATTATCGAATTATAACGTACATTTGGGGTTGTAATAATTATTACTTTGATATATTTATGTATTTGGATGTTCGACACAATCCATGACGTTTGGACCAGACTGGGGCCTTACATGACATATGTAGTGAGGGACCTGGTGCAAAAAAGGCTGAAGATGGTTTGAAATGTGTATATGAGTCATCTGCAAAAGGGGAAGATATAGGTAGAACAACAGAGGATACTGCAGTAACTATGGGTGAACTGACACGTACAGATGTAACTGCAATAGAGGGAACAACAGCAAGAGTATCTACTGTAAAGTTAAAAGCAGATCTAACTGTAGCTGTGGATCTTGATATAAATGGAACAGCAGATGTAACTGTAATGGATAGGGGAGATGGTTTGAAATGTGCATTTGATTCATATGTAGAAGGGGAAGATATAGGGAGAACTGCAGAGGATACTGTAGTAACTATGCGTGAACTGTCATCTGCAGATCTAATTGCAGTTGAGGGAATAGAAAGTATATGCAGTAAAGTTAACAGCAGATGTAACTGTAGCTGTGGATCTAGATATAAATGGAACAACAGATGTAACTGCAGTGGATGGGGGAGATTGTTTGAAATGTGCATTTGAGTCCTCTGCAGAAGGGGAAGATATAGGGAGAACTGCAGAGGATACTGCAGTAGATATGGGTGAATTGTCATCTGCAGATGTAACTGCTGTAGAGGGAACATCAGTAGTATCTGCAGTAAAGTCAACAACAGATGAAACTGTAGCTGTGGATCTTGATACCAAAGGATCAGCAGATGTAACAGCAATGGATGGGGGTGAACTGGCACCTGCATCAATTTTTGCTGCAGATTACATATGTACAGATGTGCCTGGTATCCATGTGATTGAAGCTGGCTTGAAGTATGGAACTAAATAAACTGCAAAAGAGTCTGAAACATGTACACAAACTCCTAGTGTAAGTTTGACTGCAGATGGCCTGAGATATGGAACAAAACCTATTACAGATGGTCTATTCAGTGTACCAATTTTATTTGCAGAAAATTTACCTACAGATGTGCAGATGACATTGAAGGCACCTGAATTTGAGCCATGAATTCATAATCTAAACAGAAGAAGATCTTCAGGGAATCTCAGAGCTTTACCTTTACTTACTGATGGTTCTACTAAGGATTGTCTTGCATCTTTAGCAAACAAAACGATTAAGGGGATTCAACAAGAGTAGATATCCACACACACAAGTGTTGAGAGCAGTCAAGAAGAGGAGGAGATGTCCAGTGGGGAAGAAGTGATGGCTAGAACTCATGCTAAAGCTGTTTCTGCGAGTTCAAGGGTGACTACCAGAAGTTCAGGGAGAAATATGAGTTATGTACCTTCTATTTTGCCTAAAGAGAAGAAGGGTGGGGGGAGGAAGGGCAAAACATCATCTCCATGAATTGCATGATTTGGAATGTCAGGGGTGTTGGTAACACCAATACTCAACAACAGATTTGGTATGTGAGAAATAAGTGGAAATTGAATATTTTGGCTAATCTGGAGCCAATGGTTCAACTGGACTCCTTTTTTGTATCAGATTCAACATGACCCATGCAGTAGCTAATTGTAATAACAAAATATGGATACTTGTGGATGACTCTTTTGATCTAGTGGTTGTGGAGGATAATGAACAGTTCCTCCATTGTCAGGTGAATTCTTCTCAACTGCCTCCTAAGTGTTCTAGGTCCCTTACACATGATTTATGGGAGGGAATGAGAAGGCTATTAGATATAAGTAGACCATGGTGCATTTGAGGTGATTTTAATGTGATTGCTAATGCGTCTGAAAGAGAGGGGGGTGCAATACCAGATTATAATGCTATTGATGATTTTGGGAATTGTATTATGGACTATGACCTTGTAGAAATTGGCTATGATGGAGTGCCATTTACTTGGCAGTGGAATGGTTTGAGGCAAAGGTTAGACAGGTTACTCTTTAATCACTCTTGGATTGAAGTTTTGCATGGCATCAGAAGATGTTCTGGTCACAGGCCACTTGTCCTTCAAGCTTCACTGAAAGTGTGTGCTAAGCATGGCTAATTCAGATTTCAAGATATGTGGTTTAACTGTCAATATTTTTACAAGGGCATTGAAGACAATTGGAATATGCCTACAAGGAACCTTGGATTGAGAAAGTTGTGGGAGAAGCTGCACAAGTTAAATCAGTTTTTAACTTCATGGAACAAATTCAAGTTTGGTAACCTCTTTTCAAGGTTGCAGACGGAAGAAGAGAAGGTGAAGCATGCAGAGATTCTTTATAATTATGATCCTTCCATTCCAAATATGAACAAATTGAGGCAGGCATCTGCAGAATTCCAAAAGGTACTTGCTATGGAGGAAATTTTCTGGAGACAAAAGGCTCATTGCTAATGGAATGTTGAGGTGACAGAAACACCATGTTATTTCACAACATGGTTAAAAGAAATAGACTCAAGAGCAAGATTTTCAGCATCTAGAAGGATGATGCCTTATTCAACTCTCCATCTGAGTTACAAAGCTCTGCTGCAGATTATTTTAAAGAGCTACTTTGCACAAAGATCCCTTTATCTGTTGAGCCTGACCTCACATTCATCCCTTCTCTCATTGATGATGAAATGAATGCAGAGTTATGTGGACTGCCATCTATGGAGGAGTTGTTGGGGATAGTTACAAACTTGAATAAAAATGCTGCAGCAGGACCTGATGGTTATTCCGAACATTTCTTTATTAAGTGTTGGAATATCATTAAGGTTGATCTTCTGGAAGCTGTACAGGACTTCTTCAGTGGCTCTCCACTTCCTGTGGGCATTACTTCTACTTCCATTGCCCTTATTCCTAAAGAAAAGACCCCTACAACTTGGGCTCATTAAAGGGCAATTAGTCTCTGCAACTTCACTCACAAGATTATTACCAAACTCCTGAGTGATAGACTTGCTCTTTTCCTGCCTAAGATCATATCATCTAATCAGAGTGGATTTGTAAAAGGAAGGCTCATTCAAGATAATATCCTCCTTAATCAAGAACTGATCCATTCTTTGGATGTGAGTACAAGGGATGATAAGATTGTTATGCAGTTGGACATGCTCAAAGCCTATGATAGGCTCAGTTGGGAATTTCTGCAAAAAATATTGAGAGCTTTTGGCTTTTCTGATTATTGGTGCGACTTAATACTCAGAACTGTAAATAATTCCCACTTTGGAGTTATTGTGAATGGAGTGAAGACAGGTTTCATGAAGTCTAGCCATGGTTTGAGGCAGGGTGACCCACTTTCACCTTCTCTCTTCATCATAGCTGGGGAATATCTTTCCAGAGGTCTTAACAAGCTTTTCACTAATCATTCTGAGTCATTTTATGACACCAAGAAGAATATATTGGTAAGCCATCTGGCTTATGCAGATGATTTGATCATATTTACAAAAGGCAGCCATGAAGGCATTCAGTTGATTTTGAACTTCATCCACCACTATGACGAGGTTTCAGGCCAAAAACTGAATCTACATAAGAGTAATCTCTTTGTTGGTAAAGGTGCCAATAGAAGAGAGATTGAAGATCAATGTGGAATCCCTGTCAAGAGCCTTCCTTTCAAGTATCTGGGTGTACCAATCTCAAAGGGCAGAAAACTGATAGCTGATTATGATTATCTTGTTGATAAGGTGAGGTACAAGCTATCTGGATGGACTTTGAAGTTCTTATCTGAAGGGGGCATATGAGTGCTAATTAGAAGTGTTCTAACTTCGATGACCATCTATCTATTGCAAGTTTGTCTTCCTCCTCAAACATATTGGATAGAATTGATTCAATCATCTCAAAGTTCTTCTACCATGGACCTAAAGAGTATGCATTGGTCTAAATGGAGGCCTGTATGCTATCCACAGTCTGAAGGGGGACTGGGAATCAAAATTTGTCTGAACTCTGTAAAGCCTTTTCTCTAAAACTATGGTACAAATTTAGACTTCAGCAGTCTCTATGGGCTTACTGCTTACATATGAAATATTGTAAAACAATGTTCCCTGGGGATGTGAAGGCAAGATGTGCAAATTCTATGGTATGGAAGATAATAGTGAAAGTGAGTGCAAAGGTTCAAAATCACTGTTTTTGGTTAGTAGGCAATGGCACATGCTATTTTTGGCATGACCAATGGCTGGAGATTGGTAAGCTGATAGATATTGTTCCTCATGATAGAGTGACTCTTGATCTTTTACAAGACTTCTTTGATTCAGATGGGTGGAAGATTGAGAAGTTGATGGAATGCCTGCCTATGCAGATTGTAGTTCAAATTGTTCTTCTCCCAATCAGTGAAGATACATCTGCACATCCTATATGGAAACTCTCTACAGATGGTGTTTTTACTACCAAGTCTGCATGGAATCTCATCAGAAGTACTTCTCACTCAAGATTATTGGATAGTATTTGGGATAGCAGGATCCCAACATCTGTCTATATATTATGGTGGAAGTTGTAACACAATTGGCTACCTGTAGATGATATTCTTCAGCGCAGAGGAGTGATATTGGCTTCTAAATGCCAGTGTTGTTAGGCTAGGGAAACAGTGAGCCATGTCTTATTGCATAATGAGGAAGCCTTACAAGTGTGGAGATGGTTCTCAGATGAATTTCAGGTTGCAGTGGGATGTCACCTGTCACCAGCTGATAAGCTATGATGCTGGATATTTTCCTTTGACAAAATCAAGAAAAGCCACATTAGAATCCTTATTCCAATCCTCATTGTTTGGTTTATGTGGAAGGCAAGAAATGAAGCAAAGCATGAGGGAATTAAGATTAAGGCCACATCTTTCATCTTCAGAATTATGAATTTTATCTCCATATCTCATCAGGCCAAGGCATTCTGTCATAAATTTTGGGATAGTGATAGGACCACTGCAGCAAACTGGCTCATTCCTCTTCCACAAGTCCCTAGAGTGAAAGTGAAAATCATGATTTGGCACAAACCTCCTCCACAATGGGTCAAAATCGACTCAGATGGCTCATTTGACATAGTTTCTGAATAGGGAGCAGCAGGGGGGGGGGGTTAATTAGAGATGTTCAAGGCATTATACTCAAAGGTTATCGAACTTACTTGGGTACTAGTTAAATTGTAGTGGCAGGATTAATGGGGATTTGGCAGGGGCTCCATATCTGCAATGAGATGAGACTTGACAAGATCATAGTGGAGTCTGATTCCCAACTGGCTTTACAACTCATCCTCAAAGCCAACCAAATCTTGAACTGGAAGCTACACATCCTTCTGACTAATATCCATAACCTCTGTAGGCACAAAGAAATCAGGCTTTCTCACATGTACAGAGAAGGGATACTGTACCTGATCATTTGGCTAATGATGCTCTTCAAGGGAGGAAAACTTGTATCTATGAACCAGCAGAGATTCTATTACAGTGAGAAGAATGGCATATGGTGACAAGTGTGGACTAGCTTACATCAGAAAATTCAATGGGTAATTTCACTCTTTCTCTAATTTTGAACTTGTGGTGGTTTATTTCTTGTGTGTGGAATTATTTGGATTTACTGATGATCTTTTTTCTGGTGATTGATAGAGGATGGTATCCTGTGATGATCACAATGTTGTTCTTTCTATGTGATATTGTTTTGATAGGTAGAAATCCTCCATATCAGAAAAAAGCCTGGCTAATAGGTAAAAAAGGCGGCAGACCTAAAAAAATTGATTGGTCTATAGAGCTTTCCCAGAAAAAAAGTAAACACATGGAGGTAAAAAAATGTTAGGTAGCCTAGTCCAAAAGATTTATTATATTGCACCTGAGCTGAAAAAAGATAATACTCAGAAGTGGGAAAGCAATAGAAGGATAGGTCTACAGGTCATTAAAGGAAAACTGTCAGCTGCACATTCATCCCCAGGTGCTCTTTCTCAGGGGGTTAGTCATAAGGGGAAGGGTGTTTGCATATTTCTATTAAATTGCCTTGTTTGGAGGAACTTGCAGTTCAATTTCTTTATGCGTATGCATTGCTTCTTTTATTTTTTATGGGATGTTGGGTATGAACTGATACAGCTGCATTGGGTTTGCAGGAGAGTCTTCCTCCCTCTCCATTACTTTCCAGTTTGTTTCTCCACATATGTCTGTACATTGTCATGGCATGCCTTCTGCATTTGCAATTTTCAGCATTCATGGTTAGCAGTAGTAATTTCATGCACATTTGCTGTCAATATGTAAATATAGCTTGCCTTTATCATTTGCATTTGGTGTGGAGAAGGTATAGTAGAAAAAAGAAATGGGAAGGAGACTACAAAAAAACAATATCACAGTTTAAAAAAGAAATTCATGATGGAAAGAACTGGAAAAAAAAGGAATATACAGTTCTGAAGAGGTCAAAAATAGAAGATATGAGACCCAAAAGGATAGTATTTTCTTGCTATGTTGTGTGTATATTTGGCAGGAGTATGTAACTTGGTGGCCGAATTTTCATCTGTTTGGGGACTTAATGATGGCAGGGTAGGTTTGCATATTCTGTGTTTGTAAGGGTGTTATATATTGGAGAGACTATAATAGCCCTTTATATCTGATTTGCCTGCATTCATTATATTTTCAGGGTAGTAGTGAGATAGGGGTGTTGTCCTTATGGTTTGTTTCTTGCTGCAGGGGAGTATCTCTCCCTCCCCATTCACTTCACAACCCCTATTCTGAGTTTTTCATTCTACATATTCTATTGGAACACAATTTAGCCACACTTCTTTTGATTGCATTGCACATTGAGGACTTGAGTAATGATTATTTTCACATGGCTATGGGTTGGACTTCTATTTGGCAATGGTATAAATGTGACTATGGTGTGTTGCTCGTTGCGTTGGTTGAATTGGAGACTGTACATGTGAAATTCCGCAACAGGACACGGACTATTGATGTTTATATGGTATTCCACAGCAGGGGACTATGGTCTGTTGCTTGTGTTATTTCAGGGAACTATAAACTTGCTGAATTTTCGGCACTTCCATCTTCAACTTGTGCCTGAGACTTCAGGGATCCTGACTGTAGTCTGCAGTTTCAGTTGGCTCTTCAGCACTTCCAGCCTCAGTCTGCAGTCTGCAGTTTCAGTTGGCAGTACCTTTCAATTGGCAGTCTGAACTTCCAGTTTCATTTGGCATTTCGGCACTTCCAGCCTCACACTGCAGTCTGCATATTCAGTTGGAAGTATATTTCAGTTTCAGCTCTCAGTTTCATCTCCAGTTTCAGTTTCAGTCTGCAGTCTGCGGACTGTAGCTTCATACTGATGTATTTCTCCGTGGTTTTTCTGTCAGCTTTTGGAGTTTCAAGGCCACTGCAGAATCTCTCAAACTGCAGATTTGGAAAATGTGTTTTGTGTTGCACAATCAGGGCTCGAATCGAATTGCAGTCTCAAACTGCAGATTACGGTAGTGCTATGTTGGCTCATTTCCTAATATTTGATGGGTTCACACATCTGCAGTTTGGATCTTTTTGGTACAGGAATTGTCATGTAGATTAGCACGGTTTGACAGCCAGGTACCATTTGTTTGGGTCTTTTGGTTTCAGGCCTGTTGCAAAGAAGTATAAGATGGAGCAAAGGCACGACCAATGGCATATTAAGTATGCACTATGGTGTAGGTTGATATCAACAGGCTAGCTTTTTGGGAATCCGACTCCCAAAGAAGGGATGAAGCCAAAGATTTCTACCTCGAATTTTAGTTCTTAGGTATTAAACCGTTGTGAGAATGCCAGTCTCAGAGAAAGGAAGAAGCTGATCATTTCTATCTCGAATGGTTGATCAAGGAATTTCAACCATTGTTACAATCCCACACCTGAAGAAGGGGAGAAGCTATTTGTTTTTACGTCAAATGGTAGATCGAGGAAATTCAACCATTAGGAGAATCCCACTTCCAAAGAAGGGAAGAAGCCAAAGGTTTCTACTTCGAATTGTAGATCAAGCATATTAAACTGTTGTAAAAATGTTTCTCTCAAGGAAGGGGAGAAGATAATGATTTCTACATCGAATGGTATATCATGGAATTTGAACCATTGTTAGAATCCCAAACCCAAAGACCGGGAGAAGCTAAAGGATCCTACCTCGAATGGTAGATCGAGGAAATTGAACCATCGTAAGAATCCATCTTGAAAAGAAGGGAAGAAACTAAAGGTTTCTACCTCGAATGGTAGATCGAGGAAATTGAACCATTGTGAGAATACCACTCCCAAAGAAATGGAGAAGTTAAAGGATTCTACCTTAAATTGTAGATATAGGAAACTAAACTATCGTGAGAATTGCATATCCAAAGAAGGGGAGAAGCTAAAGGTTTCTAACTCGAATGGTAGATCGAGGAAATTGAACCATCTTGAGAATCCCACACCCGAAGAAGGGGAGAAGCCAAGAGTTTCTACCTCAAATGGTAGCTCGAAGAAATTGAACCATCACGAGAATCCCAATCCCAAAGAAGGGATGAAGCCAAAGATTTCTACCTCGAATTGTAGATTGAAAGAATTGAACCATCGTGAGAATTCCACTCCAAAAGAAGGGAAGAAGGTAAAGGTTTCTACGTGGAATGGTAGATTTGGAATTGAACCATTGTGAGAATGTCACTTCCAAAGAATTGGAGAAGCTAAAGGTTTCTACCTCGAATGGTAGATCGAGGAAATTGAACCATCGAGAGAATCCGACACTCGAAGAAGGGGAGCAGCTAAGGGTTTCTACCTTGAATGGTAGCTCAAAGAAATTGAACCATCACGAGAATCCCACTTCCAAAGAAGGGAAGAAGCCAAAGGTTCCTTGAATTGTAGATCGAGGGAATTGAACCATTATGAGATTGCCACTCCCAAAGAATTGGAGAAGCTAAAGGTTTCTACCTCAAATGGTAGATTGAAGAAATTGAAACATCGTGAGAATCCCACTCCCAATGAATGGGAGAAGCTACGGGATTCTACCTCGAATGGTGGATCGAAGGAATTGAAACATTAAGAGAATGCCACTCTCTTTGAAGGGGATAAGCTAATGGTTTCTACCTCGAATGGTAGATCGAGAAAATTAAAACATCGTTAGAATCCCACACCCAAAGAAGAGATGAAGCTATGGGTTTCTACGTCGAATGTAGATCGAGGAAATTGAACCATCATGAGAATCGCACTCCCAAAGAAGGAAAGAAGCCATAGGTTTCTACCTCAAATTGTAGATTGAGGGTATTGAACCGTTTTTAGAATGCCACTCTCAAACATGGGGAGAAGCTAATAGTTTCTACCTCGAATGGTAGATCAATGAATTTGAACCATTGATAGAATCCAACAAACAAAGAACGGGAGAAGCTAAAGGGTCCTATCATCAAGGAAATTGAACCATCGTAACAATTCCACTCCTAAAGAAGGGAAGAAGCTAAAGGGTTCTTCGTCGAATGGTAGATTGAGTGAATTGAACCTTTGGGAGAATGGCACTCCCTCAGAATTGGAAAAGCTAAAGGTTTCTACATCAAATGGCAGATAGAGGAAATTGAAGCATCATGAGAATTCCACTCCCAATGAAGTTGAGAAGCTATGGATTTCTACGAAAGGTTTCTACCTCGAATTGAAATCGATGGTATTAAACCGTTGTGAGAATTCCACTCTCAAAGTAGGGGAGAATCTAATAATTTCTACCCCGAATGGTAGATCAAGGAATTTAAACCATTGTTATTCCACACCCAAAGAAAGTGAGAAGCTAAAGCATCCTACCTCAAATGGTAGATTGAGGAAATTGAACCATCATAAGAATCCCACTCTCAAAGAAGGGAAGAAGCCAACACAGCCCTGTGTATAGTACCCTAGCTAGAGGAGTTGAAGGGGGTAGTCATGAAGCTCAATGTTGGTTCAACAGCAGGACTTGATGGCTTTTCAGCTCTTTTCTTTATCAGATGTTGGGATGTTATCTAGTTTGATCTTCTAGAGGCTGTACAAGATCTTTTCAGTGGTTCCACACTTCTTGCAGGAATCTCATCCACCTCCATAGCTCTCATTCCCAAAGTGGAAAACCCTTCGTCTTGGGTACATTTCAGGCCAATCAGTTTGTGAAAAATTTACCCACAAAATCATTACCAAACTTCTAAACGACAGGCTTGCTCTTGTCCTCCCATCTATCATTTCAAACAACCAGAGTGGTTTTGTCAAAGGTAGACTCATTCAAGACAACATCTTGCTCACACAGAAGCTTGTGCATTCATTAGATGCCAATACAAGGGATGCTAATCTGGTGATGCAGCTAGATATGCTTAAAGCTTATGCCAGGCTAAACTTGGAGTTTTTGCGCAAGATTCTAATTGCCTTTGGATTCTCAGAGGCTTGGTGTGATTTAATACTTAGAACTTTGAACAGTTGCCATTTTGGTGTGCTAGTTAATGGTGTCTCATTAGGTTTCATCAGATCTCTCCATGGTCTAAGGCAGGGAGATCCACTCTCCCCTGCATTATTTATCATTGCTGGAGAATATTTATCTAGAGGATTAAACAAATTATTCTCTGACCACACCAATCTATACTATGCCACCAAGAGAAGCCTGAAGGTTAGTCACTTAGCTTAGGCTGATGACTGGATCATCTTCACCAAGGAGTGTCCTCAGGGCTTGCAGTTGCATCTGAACTTTATTCAGCATTATGAGGGGGTGTCAAGACAAAAACTGAATATGGCCAAGAGTAGCCTTTATGCTAGTAAAAGTGCTAACTCTAGAAGGATTGAAGATCAGTGTGGAATGACCATTCAGAACCTTCAATTCAAATATTTGGGAGCTCCCATCTCCAAGGGCAGAAAACTCATCTCTGACTATGAGTATCTGGTGGACAAAGTAAGGATGAAGCTCTCAGGCTGGAACCTTAAATAATTATCTCAGGGAGGCAGGTGGATTGTGATCAAGAGTGTTTTATCCTCAGTGCCAATCTACATTCTTCAACTGTGTCTTCCTCCTTCTACCATATTTGAAAGAATTGACTCCATTATCTCAAAGTTCTTCTGGGGTTCAACCACTAATAAAAAAAATATGCACTGGTCAAAATGGAAACCACTTTGTTTTCCAATTTCTGAAGGTGGATTGGGGATCAGAACCTTCTCTGAGATTTTCCATGCTTTTTCCCTCAAGTTATGGTTCAGGTTTAGAGTTCAAAGCTCCTTGTGGGAAACTTGTATGCACATGAAATATTGCCATAGAAAGTTCCCTGGGGACGTGAAAAGAAGATGTTCTGATTCAATGATATGGAAGAGGATCATCAGGAATAGTCATGAAGCTAAGATGAATTGTTTATGGACAATTGGCAGTGGAAAATGCTATTTTTTGCATGATCAATGGCTTGACACAGGGAAACTAAAGGATATGGTTGATCAAGGATCAATCAATCTTGAACTTCTGCCGGACTTTATTAATGATGAAGGTTGGATAATTGAAAAGTTGCTGGCATGTCTATCCACTCACATTGTTACCAAAATCATCCTTTTGCCAGCATCTATTTCAATGAATGCTCGCCCTATCTGGAAACTTTCTGCAGGTGGTTCATTCACTACCAAATCTGCATGGGAATCCATCAGAAGCAGGGCCAATGTTTCGAGAACTTTATCTTCAATGTAGTGCACTAGAATCCCGACCTCTATTTCAATCTTCTGGTGGAAACTCCTTCACAATTGGATCCCTGTTGATGTCACACTTCAACAAAAAGGCATTGTGCTGGCTTCCAGATGTCAATGTTGCCATTCTAAAGAAACCATCAACCATGTACTGATGTATAATGAAGAGGCACAAAAAGTCTGGACATGGTTTGCAGATATGTTCCAAGTTACATTGGGACGCCATGCCTCCATTGAGGTCAGACCCAGGTGTTGGTTGTTCTCATCTGACAAAATTAAGAAGAGCCACATCAGGATCCTCATACCAGTCTTACTTGGTTGGTTCATTTGGAAGGCAAGAAATGAGTCCAAGTATGAGGGTGCCAAAATCAAAGCTGCTACAGTCATAACCAAAATCATGAATTTCATTTATCTGTCCCATTTAGCCAAGCCTTTCAATGCAGATTTTTGGGATGGTGACAGAATGACTAGCTAGTTGGTCATTGCAACTTACTGCCAACCCTCGAGGCAAGATGCAAAAACAACCTCAATAATGGGTGAAGATCAATAGTGATGGATCATTTTTGAGTACCACATATAGAGGAGCTGTAGGGGGTGTTATCAGAGATATCAATGGCACTATACTTCAAGGATTTCAATTATATAATGGCTGAACTTTTGGGAATCTGGCAGGGTTTGTGCCTCACTTAGGGACTGAATCATGACAAAGTGATTGTGGAGTCTGATTCACAATTAGCCATCCAACTCATCCTGAAGCCGCATCAAAACTGGAACTGGAGGATCAATACAGTCTTAACTAAAATCACTCATATCTGCAGGGACCTTGAGGTGAGATTCTCTCACACTTATAGAGAAGCTAATACAGTTGCAGATCACTTGGCTTCTGATGCTCTGAAGGAGAGAAGAACATGTGTGTACACACCTGCACAATTGCCTGTCAGAGTGAGACAATTGGCATATTGAGACAAGTCTGGGTTACTATACATCAGAAGGACACATGTGTAAGCTCTCTCAATGTGAACTACTGGGATGGTGGAGGTATGCTCCTGAGCTTGTGAATTGGTTTATATTATGGGGTAAGATTGTGTTTTCTTTCATGCTTATTTATTTTTCTGTGCTTGACATGGTGGGCCTTTGTTTCATGATTACATGGCCTTTTGCTGTATGCGAGGTTATTTTGTTAGGTAGAAATCCTCCTGTTCAAAAAAGAGCCATGTACGAAGGCAAAAAAGGCAATAGACCTAAAAAAGTTGAATGGTCTGTAGAGCTTTCCCAAAACAAAAAAGAATCTATTGGAGGTAAAAAAAAGGTTAGGTTGTGTAGTTCAAAAAAAATGCAAAAGATTACCTGAACAAAAAAAAAGATAATACTCATATGTGGGAAAGTACTCGATGGGTAGGTCTGCAGGTGATGCTCATGTTCCTTTATTCACTGATCTTTGGTCCGATGGAATGCATAGAGGGGTAGATTATGAGGGGTTGGGTTTTTGCATATTGTTATTAGCTTTTCTAGTTTGGAGGAACATGCAGACTAATTTTTGTATGCATAAGCATTGCATTTTGTTGGTTTATTGGGATATCTTTCATGAGTGGATGATTTTCCTTTTGGCATATAGGGGGGTATTCCTCCCTCTCCTTTCTATCCCAATCTTGTGTCATCATAGTGGTTGCAGATGCTCTCATAATTTCATACATTATTTTTCACAGTTGAACTCATTTGCATACATCTCTAGCATTAGTAAACATACTCATGACTGCATAATTTCTCCATATCTTTTCTGCATTTGTTCTGAGCATTGGGAGCTAAGGACGTGGAGTAGAAAACAGACAAGGAAAGGAGACTGCAAAAAAATAATAATACAGTTTAAAAAAAATCAGGTTGTAGAGAGCTGGAAAAAAGGAATATACAGTTCAAAAGAGGTCAAAAACAGAAGGAAAATGAACCAAAATGTTTATTGTGACATATCAGAAACCCAATGATGTGGAGTTTCAGTCTGTTTGCTTCTGTTATATTCATGTTCCTCTGAGTTTGAGGTTATCTGTTACTTGTTCAGTAAGGTGGGATTGCTAGGGATTGTAGGGGCTCTAGTCATTCTACAAACTCTTTGTTGCATTCATGCATTTTGTTGAGTGATTGGGACAAAAAGAAGGGCTTAATGGTTACAATTTACTTGATGAGGAGAATTCCACTGCCTCCCCTCGCACTAGTACAGATATTCTATGATTTTCTGCTACTTCTTTCCTCCATCTTCACTTCTACTAGGTCTCACACTTACCTTATTTTCCACACACATGAGGAACATTTCTTTGTAAGAAGGCATAGACATGATATTGTGACATTTTATTTTTTGTTCAAATTAACAGCAATGGGGTCAACTACTATTCTATTATTACTGCTGTTGACATGAAGAATGCTAGATATATTTGTGGTGTTTCTGTTGGCTTATTTCCTGATGTATCTGTGAAAATGATGTTGGGAGTTTCAGGGAGTGGTAGAGTTGTTGTAGTCATCACACTTTTGAGCCTATATTGTTATGAAGCTGATCAGATTTCTGGGGATTTCATGGGCATAATGAACCAGTTCTTGCAGGGCTCTCGAATATTGCAGCCTCAACATATGCATGAGAATTCAGGCCTTCTGCAGATGGTTTTTCAACACTATGTTGGGTATTCAAGGCTACAGATGGATCTTTCGAATTTTTCAACAGGATATTGCAGCCTCAACCTGCTGCACATGGTTAGTCAAGGCTACAGTTCTATTTTGTAGTCCCAATTCGTATTTTCTTTGTCAGCTGTTGGAGATTCCTGGACACTGCAAAATCGAACAACAGTCATAAACTGCAGACTTCAATATTGCAGCCTCAACCTATGCAGATGGTTTCCCAAGGCTCCTGGACACTGCATGATCAAACAACATTCATAAACTGCAGACTTCAATATTACAGCATCAACCTACTGCAAATGGTTTCTCAAGGTTTCGGTAGTTTACGATTACAGCCCTAATCCATGTTTTCTCCATCAGCTGTTGGAGATCCTTGGACACTGCAGGATCGAATGGCAATCACAATCTGCAAAGCTGAAAATCGTGGTCCTACTTGTAAAATCAAAGCACCTGTGGAATTTTGCTACATCAAATTACTTGTGCACCTGCAGATCCTCTACAGTTTCAAAATTCAGACGCGATCTGTCACAACAATCGGAAATCTTGGCTATGTTTGCGACTACTGCAGGATTTTTTTGGCTCATGGCTTATCATTTGATGGGTTGAGGCACCATGATTATTATGTTGGCACGATAATCTTCCACCGGCATAGGTTTAGGCATGAAGATGGTCACGAATTTGCAGCCAGGTATCAGCTTCTTGGGTTTTTTGTTTACAGACCTTTTGCAAAGAATGATAAAATGGAGCAAAGGCATGACCCATGGCAACGTAAGCTTGTCCACTTGTGCAGATTGTTATCAAATGGCCAGTTTTTTGGGAACATTAGGAAGGATGTAGTAATATACACGGTTTCTTTTGTCATAGTTCCTCCTAGTGTTCCAGTATATTTTGTATACGGGCTTATTTTAGCAAAATGGTTAGTTAGTTGGGTATCCTGGTGGAATGTAATTATTATGCAACTCTTTGTGTTTGCGGGTTCATTCAAACCACCATGATTCCTATATATATAAAATCTAAGAGCCTCGGCTCTCTTTATTAAAAAAAAAAGTTGGAAGAAGCCAAAGGTTTCTACCTCAAATTGTAGATCGAGGGTATTAAACCGTTTTAAGAATGTCAATCTCAAAGAAGAGTTGAAGCTAATAGTTTCAACCTCGAATGGTAGATCAAAGAATTTTAACCATTGTTAGAATTCCACACCCAAAGAACGAGAGAAGCTAAAGGATCCTATCTCGAATGGTAGATTGAGGAAATTGAACTACCATAAGAATTCCACTCCAAAAGAAGGGAAGAAGGTAAAGACTTCTACCTCGAATGCTAGATCGAGGGAATTGAACCATTGTGAGAATGTCACTCCCAAAGAATTGGAGAAGCTAAAGGTTTCTACCTCAAATGGTATATAGATGAAATTGAACCCTCGTGAGAATCCCACTCCCAAAGAAGGGAAGAAGCTAAAGGTTTCTACCTCGAATGGTAGATCGAGGAAATTGAAACATCGTGAGAATCCCACACCCAAAGAAGGGGACAAGCTAAGGGTTTCTACCTCGAATGTAGATGGAGGAAATTTAACCATCATGAGAATCCCACTCCTAAAGAAGGGAAGAAGCTAAAGGTTTCTACCACGAATTGTAGATCGAAGGTATTAAACTGTTTTGAGAATGCCACTCTCAATGATGGGGAGAAGCTAATAGTTTCTACCTCAAATGGTAGATCAATTAATTTGAACCATTGATAGAATCAAACACCCAAAGAACGGGAGAAGCTAATGGATTCTATCTCGAATGGTAGATCGAGGAAATTGAACCATCGTAACAATTCCACACGAAAAGAAGGGAAGAAGCTAAATGTTTTTAACTCGAATGGTAGATCGAGTGAATTGAACCTTTATGAGAATGCCACTCCCTCAGAAATGGAGAAGCTAAAGGTTTCTACCTCAAATGGCAGATAGAGGAAATTTAAGAATCGTGAGAATCCCATTCCCAATGAAGTGGAGAAGCTATGGATTTCTACCAAAGTTTACTACCTTGAATTGAAATCGAGGGTATTAAATGGTTGAGAGAATTCCACTCTCAAAGTAGGGGAGAATTTAATGGTTTCTACTCCGAATGGTAGATCAAGGAATTTGAACCATTGTTACAATCCCACACCCAAAGAAAGTGAGAAGCTAAAGGATCCTACCTCAAATGGTAGATTGTGGAAATTAAACAATTGTAAGAAACTTACTCCCAAAGAAGGGAAGAAGCCAAAGGTTTCTACCTCAAATTGTAGATCGAGGGTATTAAACCGTTTTGAGAATGCCACTCTCAAAGAAGGGAAGAAGCTAATAGTTTCTACCTCGAATGGTAGATCAAAGAATTTGAACCATCGTTAGAATCCCACACCCAAATAACGGGAGAAGCTAAAGGACCCTATCTCGAATGGTACATAGAGGAAATTGAACCATCGTAAGAATTCCACTCCAAAAAAAGGGAAGAAAGTAAAGGTTTCTACCCCGAATGGTAGATCAAGGGAATTGAACCATTGTGTGAATGCCACTACCAAAGAATTGGAGATGCTAAAGGTTTCGACCTCAAATGGTAGATAGATGAAATTGAACCATCGTGAGAATCCTACATCCAAAGAAGGGGAGAAGCTAAAGGTTTCTACCTCGAATTGTAGATCAGGAAAATTGAACAATCGTGAGAATCTCACACCCAGACAACGGGAGAAGCTAAGGGTTTCTACTCGAATGGTAGATTGAGGAAATTGAACCATCATGAGAATCTGACTCCCAAAGAAAGGAAGAAGGAAAAGGTTTCAACGTCGAATTTTAGATCTAGGGTATTAAACCGTTGTGAGAATGCCAATTTCAAAGAAAGGGAGAAGCTAATGGTTTCTTTCTCGACTGGTAGATCAAGGAATTTCAACCATTGTTACTATCCCACACCCGAAGAAGGAGAGAAGCTATGGGTTTCTACCTCAAATAGTAGATTGAGGAAATTCAACCATCTGGAGTATCCCACTCCCAAAGAAGGGAAGAAGCCAAAGGTTTCTACATCGAATGGTAGAACGAATATATTAAACCATTGTGAAAATGCCACTCTCAAAGAAGGGGAGAAGCAATTGGTTTCTACCTCGAATGTTACATCAAGAAATTTGAACAATTGTTAGAATCCCACACCCAAAGACCGGGAGAAGCTAAAGGATCCTACCTCGAATGGTAGATCGAGGAAATTGAACCATCGTAAGAATCCATCTCAAAAAGAAGGAAAGAAGCTAAAGGTTTCTACCTCGAATGGTAGATCAAGGGAATTGAACCATTGTGAGAATGCCACTCCCAAAGAATTTGAGAAGCTAAAGTATTCTACCTCAAATTGTAGATAGAAGAAATTGAACCATCGTGCGAATCACACATGCAAAGTAGGGGAGAACCTAAAGGGTTCTTCATAGAATGGTAGATCGAGGAAATTGAACCATCGTGAGAATCCCACACCCGAAGAAGGGGAGAAGCTAAGGGTTCCCTCCTGGAATTGTAGATCGAAATGATTGAACCATCATGAGAATCCCACTCCCAAAGAAGGGAAGAAGCTTGCTTGTCAGCTGGATTACATATGAAAAAAAAATGTATAGCTTGCCTGTTAGTTGGATTACATCGTAGTGGTGGACTCAGTTCTGTGAAGGGTGTTGGCATTTGTCAGGTTCTTGGTTTCTTTTTATGATTCAGTTTTGTAGATTTGATTTTTTAGGTAGTGTGTTTTGTGCCTTTTGTCTTAGAAACCCTCAATCTACTAAAAAAGCCACAATGTTAGGTAAAAAAGGCATATGGTCTGTGAAAAGAGATGTGAGACCTTTAGAAGCTTCCCAGGTTAATAAACATGCTATGATCAGAGGTATAAAACATGTTAAGAGCATTATACCTATGCAGAAAAATAATATAACACAGGTCTGGGAAGTAGTTTTCAGTGTTATGACTTCTCTTGTTGATATTTTCAATGTGCAGGCTGTTGGGCTCCCTATATTAATTGTGTTGGTCATGGTAATTTGTAGAAATCCCCTGACATTATAAAAAAAATAAAGAAAAAAGCCATACTAATAGGTAAAAAAGGCAGATGGTCTGTAGCTCACTCACAGAAAAAGAAGAAATCATTGGTTAGGGGTAAAAAAATGTAAGATGCTATTTTCTGTGCAGAAAAAAGATATTACACAGAACTAGGACTGTTTGGTGGATTTTATCTCTTTTTTGGCTGTCTGTTCTTTGGATATTTGAACTGCATGGGTTATCATGGTTGGGGAGGGTTTTCTTGATTCTTCTTTTCAGAAAGGTTAGTGTTTGGAGAGACTCTAACCCTCCTTCCTTCTCTTTGTTGCATACATGCTTATTTCTGGGTGCATTTGTTGATAATAAACTGGTTTCACTTAGGAGAGTATCTCTCCCTCTCCTTACACTAGTGTTGTCTATCTATAAGCTGCAGTTTTCCTTCTTTCCTTATGCTTCTGTAGGGTCACTTCTCCTATTGACTATGCACATACTTGTTGGTAGGCATCTAATACTTCACTTCTTTGGCAGTGTGAGGTCTTTTAGACCTGTTACTTGTGTTATGTACATTACTTCATATACTTATCTCTTATTAGGCAATTGGACAGATGTTAACAGGTGGGGTGGAGGGTTTGGCATGCTTCTTTATATTAAGAGTTCAAATGTTTGGAAAGACTCTAAACTCATAACTTGTTTATTGTTGCATACATGCAGTTTTTCTGGGCATAAGGATTTGTTACAAGGAGTTTTGGATGTGGCTTAAGGGAGTATTATTCCCTCCCGTATCACTAGTGTCTCTTCTCTCTTGTTTGCTGCCTTTCTCTTATATCTCCACTTCTATAGGGCCACTATCCTTCATAGCATTGCACACACTTGATTTTCCTATATGTATGATCCCATGGTTTAATGTTTTTTACCAGGCAGTGTACATGAGCAATATGGCTATGAATTGGAGCCTGATATCTTGTGTTGATCATGTATATTTATCTATCAATTCAGAGTAACATGTAATCCCTTTTTCTAGTTCTTGAAACTGTTAAGATATCTTGTCACTTGTATCAAGAACCAACTGCTTTGTATTAAAACTTGGAGCTGTTTGAGAAGAGATAGTGGTTGACTTGGATGGAGACTAGTAGAGACTGCTTTCTTGTAAGAGGATATATGGTGGAGGGTCCTGTTTCTTACTGGTAGCAGCTACACTAATCATAGTGCAGCAAATTATGAATTTGACAGACCCTTGTCTCCAGGCTACTACATTGGCACATGGCATGCACTGGTGGGCACAACAGTTATCAGACAATGGCATGGCCGAAGGCATAGGCAGGCCTTCTTTTGGCACCACAAAATTGGCAATTGGCACAAGTATCAGACTTGGTCAGCGGCACGACTTATGGCACCATAGACTCGGTCATTGGCACAGATTTTGGCACCATGGACTCGAGGACTGGTGTGTCACTGCAGCAAACATGTACTTTTTTGGGATCATTGGCAAGGCTTATGGCATGAATCTAGAATCTATTAGGTATAAGTCTTACAATGATCTAGTACATTTTGTATATGGTAGTTTTGTATTAGCCTGGTTAGCTAGTTGGGCATCTTGTTAGAATGTAACTATATTGCGACTTCTGGTGTTTGCGGGTTCCTTCAAACCGCTCTGATTATTATATATAAAATCTGAGAGCTTTGGCTCTTTTATTAAAAAAACGAAAAGGGGAACAAGCCAAAGATTTCTACCTCGAATTGTAGATCGAGGGAATTGAACCATTGTAAGAATGCCACTCCCAAAAAATTGGAGAAGCTAAAGGTTTCTACCTCAAATGGTAGATTGAAGAAATTGAACCATCGTGAGAATCCCACTCCCAATGAATGGGAGAAGCTATGGGTTTCTACATCGAATGGTGGATCGAAGGAATTGACCAATTGAGAGAATGCCACTCTCAAAGAAGGGGAGAAGCTAATGGTTTCTACCTCGAATGGTAGATTGAGGAAATTAAAACATCGTGAGAATCCAACACTCGAAGAACGGGAGAAGTTATGGGTTTCTACCTCGAATGGTAGATCGAGGAAATTGAACCATCATAAGTATCCCATTCCCAAAGAAGGGAAGAAGCTAAAGGTTTCTACCTTGAATTGTAGATCGAGGGTATTAAACCGTTGTGAGAATGCCACACTCAAAGAAGGGGAGAAGCTAATAGTTTCGACTTTGAATGATAGATCAAAGAATTTGAACCATTGTTAGAATCCCACACCCAAAAACGGGAGATGCTAATGGATCCTATCTCGAATGGTAGATCAAGAAAATTGAACCATCGTAAGAATCCCACTCCCAAAGAAGGAAGAAGCTTAAGGTTTCTACCTCGAATTGTAGATCGAGGGAATCTAACCATTGTGAGAATGCTACTCCTAAAAAATTGGAGAAGCTAAAGGTTTCTACATCAAATGCCAGATAGAGGAAATTGAACCATCGTTAGAATCCCACTCCCAATGAAGTGGAGAAGCTATTGGTTTCTACCTCGAGTGGTGGATTGAAGGAATTGAACAATTGAGAGAATGCCACTCTCAAAGAAGGGGAGAAATTAATGGTTTCTTCCTCGAATGGTAGATCGAGGAAATTGAAACAGCGTGAGAATCTCAGACCCGAAGATGGTGAGAAGCTAAGGGTTTCTACCTCGAATAGTAGATCGAGGAAATTGAACCATCATGAGAATCCCACTCCAAAAGAAGGGAAGAAGACAAAGGTTTCTACCTCGAATTGTAGATCGAGGGTATTAAACCATTGTGAGAATGCCATTCACAAAGAAGGGGGAACTAGAGAAGGTAAAACTAAATCGAGATGAACATATGATTGGGAAACTATAGGGGGGTGACTTCAACAAAGTTCACTAGAAGAGAGTTTTTATCCACATGATTGATTACACAAGTTTCCACCATCTTGTGTTATAAAATGAATAGCATTAGTTAAGTCGTCAATTTCACTAAGATACTACTAAACAAATTAATCCAGAATAAGTAGTTTGCAACTAACTGATCGTGCTAGGCTAGACGAAAAGCATTTTGACTTTCAGGTAACAAAAATCATACGGTCGGTGATTTTGTTTGATATAAACATCAAATAAACATTGCCAGATTAAATCGTGTCCTAAAAATCATAAAGTAATCAATCTTGATGCACTTCGAATCAGAAAACCATAGATAATCATACTTGAATCCATCACCACTCATAGCGGGGTGTTTAGCTTTTTATAACTATGTTAGACATGTGAGAGTTAGCAATAAAAATGATCTCAAGCGTAGAAAGATGAATTGAATTGAGTTGATACCGTTTTACCAATCGTTGTTCACAAACCCTAGGTAGAAACTTTAGAACGAAATCGAATCCAAACTTCTAAGGCTTTGTAGAAACCAAATCCCAAGCAACGAATCAGTCTTCGAATAAAAAGAATTACCAAGGCTTGGTTCACAGATCGATCTTTGCCCTTTTAATCTCTGTCTTAATCTCCAAGAATGAGTTCTAGTGAATTGAATGTAAATTACAAGTAGAAAACTAGAGTATATATCTATATTAAAGATAAAGAAACGAATTATGGAGAATTAGGCCAAAACAACGAGTTCAGAATCACAAAACTATGGAACAGAGCCCAAAAATGCTCCACCACGTCCAGATTTGTCCACCAGGATGTGGTGGATAAGAGTTCCACCGCGACGCAGTGGGCATAGACCGCGTCGCGGTCACGGACGCGTTGAAACACCAGTCTCTGTTTGTGCACCACAATGCGGTTGTTTTCCATGGCGATCGCAGTCCGTCTTCCCTGTAATTACAAAAATGCCATATTGGCATACTTTTGCACCTTTTGCTCGATTTCCCTTCTTTCAACTCCGTTTCTTGGTATTTCAGCTTCACCACTCCACTTCTAGCAACCATCCAAGGCATTGGGACTTCCATTTCATTCAAGTGTACATAAAATACACTCTGGTTTACTTCAATTGGTGCGTTTTCGCCTACTTCTTGCAAAATCCATAAGGGAATAAAATGAGTAAAAAGACTCTAATAAAATGATATAAAATCTAGTATCATGAAAGCCTACCTAAAAACAACTAAAAGAAATGTAGCAGGGAAAAGCGAGAATAAAAGTAAATGGGCATGCAAAAACAAAAGCAGAAAATCCGATGTCAGTTTTCATAGCTCATTTATTTTAAATGTAATGCAACAAACAACCACCCAAATCAAGTCCATTTAGACACATTAATTTCTTACCTCAAATTTTCATTTATTTTAATTGTAAACAAACAAACAAGAGCTCCTACCCTCTTTCCAATCAAGAACATACCACCAACAATTTTCTTGTTAGAGTTCTCCTAGTTTAGTATAGTGAATCTCAATCTGACTCTATTGTTGGGCTGGCAATAAAGATCCTGGAGAATTACTACTCGACTCTGTCAAAACGATGAAACAACTCAACGCGTCTCATAGGAACAACAATTTCTTCTCCTCCATTTTCGTAAAATTTGTTGTCTCATTTTTCTTTTTGGGCTTGGCTTATTGGCTGTTTTGTTCAAATTTCATTGAACAACCTCCAATTATTGCTGCTAGTAACAATGGCGCCGACCATGTTTTCACTTTGGTTGAATCGCCAAACCAGGATGCTTATGATGGTGTTTCTTTTAATGACTCTCTCGAAGATGGTAAATGTGGTTTCAATTTTTGTCCTTTTCTTTCATTCATGCATTTATTTCTTATCCAAGTTTGGTTACTTTGTTTAACTGCTCATTTTGTCCTCAATTTCGAGGGTCGTTGATTTGATGTCATACTACACTACTTGTTTCTCTCCTTTTGATGAAGTTTCTGATTATATGTTTGAATTCACTATATGTCTTCACCTCTACTCATCATGTGAGGCTATAAATTCATTTTATCTTGATTTTCTAGCATGATTAATGAAGTTGTCAAGTGAATAAGCCAAAAATTGTTACTACTAGTAGCAATGGAGCCGACCATTCATTCACTTTGGTTGAGTCGCCAAACCATGATGCTTATGATAATCTTTATTTTAATGACTTTCTCGCAGATGATAAAGGTGGTTTTAATTTTTGTCTTTTTCTTTCATTCTTGCATTTATTCGGATTCCAATTTTTGTTACTCTATTTTATATGTCATTCCGAGGTCAATGATTTAATGCTTTATAAATGTTTTCTTTTTTATAAATTTTTTCTATTATTCATCGATCATTGCATTCACTAGACAACACTTTTTTCTCGAAACTCAATCTTTCTTGACTTTCAATTACAATAAGTAAAAAAAAAAAAAATATAGTTTCCCCCCTTTTCTCAGTATGTTATGCTTTATGTGGTTTTCATTTCAATTTGAAGGTGTTAATAACATCGCTTTAAACGTGAAGAAGTATAATCTTTATTCTTTTTCTAGGATAAGTTGGAGAACTTCGTTAACGGGTACAATTTAACAAAGATGATTGTATTTTCTATTGTATCCATGCATACAATTCTAGCCTTTTTTGTATTTTTATGTTACAATTTTCGGATGCTAATCCTAGAAGGAGGTTGTAATCATAATGAAAATTGCAATGCAAGTAAGATTTAGCATGATGACAAAGTCCCTTAGATTTATTCTAGTATTATTTTCTATCAGGATTCAGTGTTCAAAGTAATAATTATCTGCATTTTCTAGCATTGACTGATGACCTCCACTAACTACATTAGCCCAAACTTTATCGATTTCCCTTTTCCCACCATTCTTTTTGCAAAAGAACTTATAATCAAATGTTTCCATCATTTTTTGCTTTACTCGTGAATCACCTTTTTTTGCATTACTTATAAAGGAAGCATTTTTTTTTCTCATTTGCTATATTTATATTCAATTATTGTTTCATCACTTCATGCATGTTGATTACATGTGGATAATAATGTATTAAATTTAATTTAAAATTTGCACCTCGACATCAATTGTTTTTCCATTTACATGCTAAATACCGACGTGATTCGAGTGGTGAAATATGTTTACACTCATCTTATGGTTATATTACTTTTATTATTTTATTTCCCACTGTTATCAACAAATGACTTGCAGATATTTTGTGCATATAGGATACTGCAATTTATTTGTAGGCAACTGGGTTGTGGATCATGATGGCCCTATGTACACCAACACAAGTTGTTATACAATTGAGTCTCCACAAAATTGCATGAAGAATGGACGACCTGATTCTGATTATATATACTGGAGGTGGAACCCGCGGGATTGTAATTTACCCAAGATTGATCCAGAGAAGTTTCTAAAGATGATGAGGGGCAAGTCATTAGCATTTATTGGTGATTCTATTATGCGTAACCATGTGCAATCATTGCTCTGCATTCTCTCACAGGTACACGATTCTTACTAAAATCAAATAAAGACATCATGCAACTACCTGTCATATAATTGTAATAATTGATGATGAAAATTTGGTGGTAAATTCTTTTGTATTCATTTGTGGACGATTTTTATGTCAGAAACAACCTTGTTGCCTTATACCAATGAAGATTGTCAATTGTTTAGTATGTTAATCACTAAAGTTATGAATATAATTCTTGTAGGTGGAACAAGCCATTGAACAATACCATGACAAAGCATACAAAAATCGAAGATGGTCTTTCCCCTCCCATCAATTTACTGTTTCAATTGTTTGGGCACCTTTCTTAACAAAAGCTACTACTTTTGAGGATGACAACGGGGTTTCTTCAGGTATAATTCAACTTCATCTCGATGAGCTTGATCCAATTTGGACCAAACAATATGAGAACTTCGATTACGTAATAATCTCTGGAGGAAAATGGTTCCTCAAATCTGCAATATATTATGAGAACAAAGAAATCGTTGGGTGCCACAACTGTGATAA
>JAYMSP010001879.1:0-28004 GCA_036897095.1 Plantago elongata | reverse complement strand
TATTATATTAACTCATCGTTCGATGCGTCGCAACATCATATAGCAACACTATATTGAATTAATACACTGTTACAATGCAGCGAGTGATGAACTAATATAGTGTTGTAACTACCATATTAGCAACACTAATTCAGTTGATTTTAGGGGTTCACCATTCCCCCTTAGGATTCTTGATTTTTTCGTAGTTACAATATAATATGAACTCATTATTCGATGCGTTACAATATTAAATGTTGTAAAATTTGTAGTGGTCGGAATATAGTCAAGCGTGATCTCTATTTGTAGAGTACGAAAAATGAATATTGATATAATTTTTATATTATTATATTATTTATTTCATTAATAATAAAGAAGATAAACTAAAAAAGACAATTCTAATAAAAGACAAAAGACATAAATGGAGAAGAGAGTTCAACCATGTGACATATCAGGGGTGATTTGGTAAATTTGAACTCAAAAGCCAGGGCATTTTTATCATTACACATATCAAAAGTCAAGTTAAATGGGTAGTATCGTAAAATGAAAAGTACATTTATTTATCGGGACCGGCCAGAAACTCTCTCCTCAACTGGTCCGGTCCATCATAAAAGTTTTCTTCTCCCTTTTCTTGGTCCCTACTCCCTAGCAGGCTGGTGTCGAAATTTTCAGGTGAAACGATCATGTTAATACCCTTTTATAAGTAATAATTTAAAAAAAATACATTTTGTTACAATAAATAGTAAACATGTAGTTAAATATTATATTTCAGCATATTAAATATATAATTTCTATCTTTCTTTTTCTTCATATAGTTTTCGTCCTCATTTGAATTGCTTTTCACTCATTGATCTTTCTTTACAACTTTACTTCAAAATGTATCTTCAACACCAATTTTCTAATTTTCATGACTTAGAGCTCTGTTTATCATATCGTTAGAGCAGCCATCTTCAGATTCAAATTAAATATCGTTAGAGCAGCCATCTTCAGATTCAAATTAAATATTTTGTACAAAAAAATTCAATTTTAATTGAAAAAAGTCATTCAAATTCTATACCAATCAGTCACCTAAATTTTCAGTCCAAGCATACCCATATAATGATTTCGGGCTGGTTGAAGCCCCTTTGACCATGACAAGGCCGGCGGGCCGAATCACCCATAGTCAAGTTGTGACAACCATGAAAAGCTCCCAAGTCGTATGCATTGCTCACTTGTGGACACTTGTTCAAATTAGTTCATGCAAAGGTTCTAAATATTATAAACTGGCCCCAACATTATTTACTACAATCATACATAAAAAAAGTCGTAATAAAATTATTGCACTTGTAGTATTATATTATAAACTGGCCCTAACATTATTTACTACAACCATATGCAAAGTCGTAACAAAATTATTGCACCTGTAGTATTAAATTTCTAAGAATTCTCGGTGATTATACATACGTTTTAAACTTAAAATTTTCATTTTTGAAATGCTAAACAATCTATCATCACTTCAAAAATTAACATCTACTAATTCAATAAAGTATAGTCGAATAATTTATTGAAGACGACTCTTCCTGTATTTTCTACCTTTCAAGGTCATAATTGAGAATTATGCATATAATAGGGGTGCGGATGGAATTAATTAAAATAATAAGTATAAATAGTTGGAGCTACAAAGTTTGGAAAGGTGCAACTCTTCGTTTTCAGGTGGAAGAAGAAGAAGAACCGGAGAAAAAATGGCGGCAGCAAAAGGGGCATGGCTGAATCACATTGCCAGAGAATCCAATGATATCAAACGCCTCGCCAAGTTCTACATAGAGGTCAGTATCTTTCTCTTTGATTAAAAATTTGAATTTCAATGAAAATGAGATGAATTGAATCTAAAAGATTTAATTTTGCGTTTGAAATCCGTAATAAAATGAGAATCTTTTGATTTTGATTTATGGGTTCGTTGTAGACACTTGGTTTTGAGCAAATTGTGAGCCCAAGATTCGATTTTGATGTGATATGGTTGAAGTTTGAAATCCGTCATGAAATTAAATGGATTAAATATGAAAGTTCTAATTTTGCGTTTGAAATCCGTAATGAAATGAAAATTCTTGATTTTGATTAATTGGTTTGTTACAGACAGTTGGTTTTGATCAAATCGGGAGCTCGATTTTTCATGTGATATGAGTTTGAAATCCTTAATGAAATTAAATGAATAGAATCTAAAAGTTTTAATTTACGTCTGAAATCCGAAATGAAATGAGAATATCTTTATTTTGATTCATGCGTTCGTTTCGTTACAGACACTTGGTTTTGAGCAACTCGAGAGTCCAGAATTCGGTTTTGGGGTGATATGGTTGAACTTAGGTTCAGAACTCTGTCTGCACCTTATAGAAAGGGACCCTAAGTTTAATCTGCCAGAAGGGCCATATAGTGCCACTTCAGCAGTGAAAGACCCAAGCCACCTCTTTAGAGGCCACCATATCTGTTTGTCCCTGCCCGATTTCGACTCCTTCCTGCAGAGTCTTAAGGTCTGTATTATTGTGTTTCTCTGTTTCTGTACATTTTGCATAAACTCAGGTTTATTGGTCATTCTTATGTCTAGTTGTGTGCTTGTTTATAATTGTACTTCTTGAAATAATGAAATTATCATTAGGTTTGCATTGATGCGAACTCCATTTGAGATGCAAACTGCAAAGAGTTTGCGGGGATTCGAGTTTATTGTATAGAAATGAAGTTAAGTAAGTCTCATGGCAGGACTAGAATACCTCCAAGGTGTGGTATAAAAAAGCTTAATTTCACTATTCGATATTGCATGCCAACTTTTGAAAGTTCTAGATATGGCAAAACCTGGGATAGAAGTTGCAAATATTCCTTTGAGAAACTAAAGAGCTGATGATTCTAAAGTTTTCCTGGGATTTTGATGTTTTGACAAATGTATAGAGAAGGATCAATGGAGTTTCTCAAGATGTTAGAAAATGTCCTTGGTTTAAACTTTTCTTGCATCATTCCATTGGCGTGTCAAACTTCTTTCTCTATGTGAAATACAAAGAAATTGAGTCATAAACTTTGTAAATCAGCCTACTTGGTAGAATCTCTTCTGCTATCCATAAATATGTCCTGTACGGATCTGCAGTTTACGAATTTAAATGGATGCCTTGGCTACACAACTAGTTGTTCGGTAATCAAACCAAGTTAATGCATAGGTGCACAGTAGTCTGTACCCTGTAGTATGGTTAGTTTAGCTACATTTATATATTGAAATGGTAACTTATCTGTGTATCTATTAACTCTGGCTTGCATGTTAAATTGTATATTCCTCTGATTAGGATAAAGGAATCGAGATAGCTGAGAAGACCCTACCAGATGGTAAGACCAGGCAAGTGTTCTTCTTCGATCCAGATGGTGAGTTCTGCTTGAGTATCTACTAAACTTCCCAGTTCTAGATGCTGTTATGATAAATAAATCTTGCTTTTATTGCTGGACAATGGAAAATATTCGGGAGGTGTTGGTTTTTTGGTTTCCGAATGTTGATCTTGATGGTGCCTGCTATCTTGGATAGGGCTTGAAAAAGATTTGGTTTGGAGTAACATTTCCATATGCATTTAAAATTAACATTCAGTATCTGTTTTATTTAATCATCTTTTTCGATTCTACCCTACAAGTCTCCAAACTGTTGTTGCAGGAAATGGATTGGAAGTTTCAAGCGCGACTCGTCGTTGAATTAGCTCTTTTCATTAGACAAAGCATGAGGTATATCATTAAGTAGTTGTGGTGTGTTGTGCTATCTAACAAAAAGTTCACCAGAGTGTTACACATGCTAAGCAGGTGAACTGTTTCTTTTCATCAGACGAAGCACGAGATATATAGTTAAGTAGTAGAGATGTGTTGTGCTATCAAATAAAAAGTTCACCATACTAATCGGTGAACTGCATGTATAATAAGTAAGATGTTTTATGTGTGTATGGAGTTGGGTTTTATCAAAATCTTTTTACTTCATTTGTTCAGAAGTTAATGGTTTTTACCTCCTTATGAACTGCTCTGCGGTACGCCTCCAGTGATCACAGAATCATTTTATTAGATCAATGGTTTTGATCATGCTGACTGTTGGCTTAACTATTTCACACCGCGTGAAAAATCGTGTTACCAATACACCAACAAAGGTGCATTTGAATCTTTCATGTTACATACTACCGAGGGATCTGAATATAGTAGATTTGAAGTCATACCTCATTATTCTGGCATCGAACATCATATCCCATCTTAAATTTCTAATATATGAGCCAAAACGTATTGGGAAAACTAACATGGAGAAAATGATCTACGAAACTGACGATTTTGAAGACAGTTGGGTCAATGCATAATTTGAAGTCTTGTATCTCTCATTGTAATTAAGCATAATTTGGTGTCATAACTGAGAATTAGGCATTTAGTGAGGGTGGAAATGTAATTAAATAAAGCAACAAAGAAGAAATTGTTGGAGAAGAAGCTCGAGTGATAACTCTCTATTTTCAAGAACTGGAGTAAAAATGGCAGAAGCAAAAGGAGCCTGGCTAAACCATATTTCCAGAGAATCCACTGATATCAAACGTCTCGCCCAGTTCTACATAGAGGTCTAAATCTTTCTCCTCTTGTTTTCTTCGATTAAAATCAAATTGAATCTGAAAATTCAAGTTACTCTTGGAATCCCCAATCAAATGTAAAAATCTGTTGATTTGGGCGTATGGGTTGTTTGCAGATATTTGGTTTTGAGCAAGTTGAGAGCCCAAGATTCGATTTTGATGTGATATGGTTGAAGTTAGGTTCATCACTCTTTTTGCACCTCATAGAAAGGGACCCTAAAATTCTTCTGCCAGAAGGCCCATGCAGTGCCACTTCAGCAGTGAAGGACCCCAATAACCTCCCTAGAGGCCACCATATCTGTTTCTCCGTGCCCGATTTCGACTCCTTCCTGCAGAGTCTTAAGGTCCGTGTTATGGGGTACATTAGTGCATTTTACTTGTCTTATTTGTGTTTCTATGTTTCTGTGCATTTTGCATAAGCTTGGGTATCACTTTATTGGTTAATGTCAATATGTCATGACATGACTAGTTGTGTTCCTGTTTATAATTATACTTGTTAAAAATCATGGAATTGGCTTAAGATTTTCTTCAATACGAGCTTGATTTTCTGGATTTCGAGTCTAAGAAGGTTTATTAGATAGACATGAAGTTGTTAAGTCTCATGGAAGGACTAGAACACCTCCAGAGTGTTGTATAAATAGCTGGATTTGGCTATTTGATAGTAGTACATGATAACTTTTGGAAGTTCAAAATGTGGCAAAACTTTGGACAGGAAATTGCAAATATTCCATCCAGAAACGAAAGAGCTGATATTTATAAAGTTTTTTTGTGGGAGTTTGATGTTTTGACTTTTGAAGGATATATAGAGAAGGATAAGTGGAGTTTCTCATAATGATAGAAATGTCCTTGGGTCGAATATTTCTTGCATATTTATGATTTCATGGACCTTGTAATTTTTCATTTCGTTGGCGTTTCAAACTACTTTTTCTATGTGAATTACAATGACATTGATTTGTTAAATTTAAAAATCAGACCAAGTTCTGTTCTGCAATCCAAAATTATTTGACTCCACGAATATGTCCTGTAAGGATCTGCAGTTGGCTGCCTTAGCTGCGTAAATTTGGTAATCAGACAAAGTTCTGCATAGGTGTGCTATAGTCTGCAGTATGGTTGCTTTAGTTTCATTAACAGAATGAAATGGTGACTTCTCTGTGTATCTACAAACTGTGGCTTGTATGTAAAATTTTGCATTTCTTTGATTAGGATAAAGGGATCAAGATAGCCGAGAGGACCCAACCAAATGGGAAGACCAAGCAAGTTTTCTTCTTCGATCCAGATGGTGAGTTATGCTTGTTCATCCACTACATTTCTCAGCTTATCAATATAAATTTAGTATTATTGCTGAGACAACGGGAAAATTTCTGGAGGTTTTTGTTTTTTGTTTTCTGGATGTTGATCTTGATGAAGCCTGCTATATAACATTTCCATATGCATTTACCATCAACACAGCCTGTAGTGTATTTCTTCATCGTTTTCAATTCTACGCTACAAGTCACCAAATTGTTGTTGCAGGGAATGGATTGGAAGTTTCAAGCCAGAGTCGTCCATGAAGTCGCTCTTTTCATCAGATGAAGCATGAACTATATAATTAAGTACTTTTATTGTGCTATCAAGTACAAAAAGTTTAACAGAATGTTAACTGTACTAAGCAGTTGGTGATCTGCCTGTATAACCATATAAATAAGATGTCTTATGTTTGTGTATGAAGGTGAGTATTATCGACATTTTCTTTAAAAATTATGTACTTAATCTGTTCGAAAGTGAATGGTTTTACCTCCCCATGAACTGCTCTGGTCTACTCTGTATTAACCACGCTTAGGGTATATGGTTTACTAATTCACCCCAAGGGCCGCATTCATCATCCTACATCGCTTGAGAATCACTAAATAAATCTCGATTTAAAATATTTTGAATTCTTAAAGATATACCTTCCGAAATACCACCAGAAAAGTTTGAAGAAACTCGTCACAATGCAAGTAGATCCATCCATCCACGTTGCACAGTCGGTCCACGCTGTCAGCATATCCACTTGCCACGTGTCCACCTCCCCTCCAAAGTATGATGACACTTCATTTCACATTTCGGTTCTTCAACTATTTAAAACTCATCAACTTAACACTCGAGTCTCAACTCATCAAGAAACAACTGTACACACCAACATGAGCCAAGAACAACCGGAAAAGCCATCTGATTGGTCCGAGGACCAGCAGCAACAAAGTCCGATCAAGTACGGCGACGTCTTCCCAGTTTCCGGAGAGCTTGCAAGCAAGCCTATTGCACCACAAGATGCTGCAGCTATGCAGGTTGCCGAAAACAGAGTATTTGGGCAGCTTCAGACTGGCGGTCCAGCTGCCGTTATGCAGGCAGCCGCAACAATAAATGAGATGGCTGGTGCCGTTAACCGGGATGATGCTACGGATCTTGTACAGAAAGAAGGTGTTAACGTTACTGGTACTGATATTCAAGGTGGCCGTATCATTACCGAATCAATTGGTGGGCAGGTTAGTTCATTCTATCTTCGTTTCGGAGTTTTGGAATTGACGTATAGATGCGAGAAACATTTTATGTTATGGTGACATGTGTTCATGATCTGTCTTGGTTTTATGATAATCACACTTCATTAATATTTGCTACATTTTGTCAATATTAATGTTTTCATATATACATTTTGTCTATGTTTATTGTTTATAGTGATTTAATCAATTTTGATTAGTAATGATTTTCATGATAATATAGATCGATCTCTAAGTGATAGTTATTCGTGAATTCTAGATATGTTTTGATTACTAATGTTTTTTTATAGAACACTTTCTAGATAAGTGACGTCGTGCAAATGATTATATATTTTTTGATTACTAATGATTTTCATGACAACATAAATCGGTTTCTAGATAAGTGAGGTAAGATTATCTTTCTTATATTCAGAAAATTAATTTTACTGACTTTTACAAGAATTTGGCGTTTGATGTAAGCTTAGAGTTTTGAAAATTTGCTTAATGGATGTTCATTTAAAAAAGGTTGTTGGGCAATTTGTGCAACCGGCAAGCAGTCCGGCAACAGGGGATGTTAGTCAGACTGTTATAACTATAGGACAGGCGCTTGAAGCCTCGGCTCGATCAGCAGGAGATAAACCAGTCGAATACAGCGATGCTGCAGCTATACAGGCAGCGGAGAACAGAGCTACTGGCACGACTCTTATTACGCCTGGTGGGCCAGCTGCCACTGCTCAAGCTGCAGCAGCTTATAATCAAGCTGTGCAAAGAGATGAAGATAAAGTCAAGCTTGGTGATGTCTTGAGAGTAAGAAAATACTCTTAACACTCTAAATTTTAAAATGTCGGTCATGTTTAGCTTTTCGAAAACAATGGTTGCATTTGTTGAATGATGTGTTGTTGTTGGCTGGGTGGTCAGGGTGTTACGGCAAGGCTCCCGGTGGATAAGGCTGTAACCCGGGAAGACGCGGAGGGTGTTATGACTGCGGAGCTGCACTATGATCCTAATTTCACGGGGCATCGGGGTGGAGTTGCAGATACTTTAGCTGCAGCTGCCAGGGCTAATGAGCAGACTACAAGTGCTACCTAGACACTGTATGACCTAATATAGTTCTAGTATATAGGGAGCTAGTATGAAGTATGTTCAGAATGTGTCCATCTTTTGTAGCTACTTCAGGTAATGCTAAGTGCTAACTACCTTGTTGAATATTTTGTGTGCATATTATAAATCCGAATAGTATGCTTAAGAAATTTCACATTCTTGCTGATACTAGTTAGGTTCGGTTCATATCATATGAGTGATCTGAAAGGAACAGAATTGAATTGTAGTATAAATCAATCAACTAAAAGCAGATCTATAATAACAACCCAATTCATGTAAGCATGAGTTTTGGGTATAATAGATCATTGAGTAAAGTTTCACTAAATGTACAAATTTTTATAAAACTTGCTTTAGACCACTAATGCATAGATTCCAAATCGAACTCTTTTGGGTGTCTTAGAGACAGATGTACATGTGCTATGTATATATGAACATGTTCTTTACGCTGAAATACTGGTGCTACATCGTTTGAATTGGACAATACTTTCCTTTAGATTCACCTGAAAGTCGCAATGTATATCTGCAACAAAACTCTTCTTCACACTACTCGTAATCTTCACCTCCCCGCCTAGCCTAGTATGCGTGGCTAAAGGAACAATAGCTAGCATCACATCATTAGCATACCGTGGCATTCTCTCAAGTTTATGCGCCTTAACATCAATTGACGGCACACTCATTAGCAGTGCCTTCCCGGGCAATGCTTCACCCTTTGGGGTCACCGACCGGCCTACAAAATTTTCTCTATAGCTCAAATCTGTTGTCGCGTTATTGAACGTGACCGAGGCCATATTGGAGTTTTCAATAGATAGAACACCCTCTATTGCAATTTAATTCACATGCTGGTGAGAATTAGCACCCGTGTTAAGCACATGTAGACTTCCGATCCTAATAAAGGTCATTTTTATGATAGGACCCTTAATTTTACACGCAGTGGATACGAATAGTAACATGATCATTACCAAAATTAAAAAAATTGCGGGTATGAATGTGGTACATATTGAGTGTCAGAGAGCGGCAGATGCCACACCGTGTCCTTTTATAACCCTGCCGCCGGGTGCTAAGGGCTTCAGTTGCTCAATCTCGTCAAGTTTGTCCATGAAAGCCATGTCAGAGAGAAGAAATATTGATATGAAGCAGAGATAAGTTGGAGGAGACGTTAGTTTGGCCGGATAAGTTTGCACTATCAACAATTACAATTATAGTACTATGTGCTCGTGTACAAATGAATGGTAATTGGTAACAAAAGTTCTAATAGTTGGCCATTAAAATTCATCCTGCAAGGCCTTTGAACATTGACCAAATTCTGACCATTATGTGGTGTCCAATAGAAGATCCTGACTTAGGAATTATCTCTAGAATTAATGTGATAAAGGTATCGAAATTTTAACTTTTATACTTCCTTCTCTCTTTTCTTTTACGAAAATAATATTTTATTTTAAGTACACATTCAGATACAACAATACAACTAGTAAACGCTCAAGTACAACGTCATCTAGCTCACACTGTCAAGCAATGTTGAGCTACGTGTATCTCCACTTCCCACGGTGTTCACCAAATGAGCTGCCACATGTTCAGAACTTGTAAATCCCTCATATCCCATATCAACATCTTCCCAGCCAAACTCATCTGATCTTTCAAAAACAGCTGAACAAGAAGCACAATAACTAACAAAACAACTTTGCAATAGCCTATAGCAATCGACCTGATTAACAATGAGTCAGGAACAATCCACCAGGCCAACAGAACAGCAAGAACCCATAAAATATGGGGACGTTTTCGCGGTGCCTGGAGAACTGGCTAAGAAGCCTGTGTCACCACAAGACGCTGCCATGATGCAGGCTGCCGAGAACTATGTGTTCGGCCAGACGCAGAAAGGCGGTCCTGCTGCCGTGATGCAGGCTGCAGCAACGATGAACGAGAGGAGGGGATTCGTCGGCCACAGTGACTCAACGGATGCTGCACTGAAAGAAGGCGTTACCGTCGTGGAGACTGACATTCGGGGTTCCCGTATAATCACTGAGTCACTTGCCGGACAGGTACCTAACCTTATACCTTATTATTATCACAAGGTTATCAGCTCGGTGAGTTTGCTAGCTAGCTTTGTCTACACATATCAATGTATGCTACGTTCTGTTAAAATATAGCTCAATGAGAACTTAATTCCAACCACTTACCCAGTATTACAACATTAGTTTTGTTAAACGGAGCCTATAAGTTCGATTTGGCAGGAAGGTTTTATACAATTTAGTTGCTTAATTGCTTGTGTGAATATTTTGATAAGCAGGTTGTGGGGCAGTATTCGCAACCCACTCCAGTTGCGAAAACGGATCAAACAGGGGATATTACTCGGACAGGCTTAACCATAGGAGAAGCTCTTGAAGCCTCTGCTCATATAGCTGGAGACAAACCTGTAGAGTTCAGTGATGCTGCTGCAATTCAAGCTGCGGAAGCCAGGGCAACTGGTTCAAGCCTCATTACTCCTGGTGGTCCGGCTGCCAGCGCTCAATCTGCAGCAGCCTATAACCAGAGTGTGAAGGAAGATGCAGACAAAGTCAAGCTTCGTGATGTTTTATCTGTAAGTTTTCACCACTAAATAAGATAAAAATCCAAGACACATTAGTATGTATACATTAGGTGAGCGTGTCATAGTAGAAGGGATACAATTTACCTTATATTAGGAAAATCTTACAAGCATTTGGCTTGACTTTATAGATAGTTGTGTATTATACGGTAACATATATGCAATTACATTTCAGGCGTCTACAGCTAAACTGCCAGCGGATAAGGTTGCAACACGGGAAGATGCTGAGGGGGTTGTCAGTGCCGAAATGCGAAATGATCCGGGCTTGAAAGGGTACAGGGGCGGTGTGGCACATTCCATCGCCGTGGCAGCCAGGATGAATGAGAGGGCTACCTGAGGCAGATTTTACAACAGTGACTCAAGTCTCTAGAACTAGTCAAATGGTAGTATACTTCAATAATGTTATCTGATACTTCTGTATTAGTACAATGGTGGCTTGCCTTGGTGTATTTGCAGTCATATAGTATCAGTTCATATTACATCAAGTGAGAGTGGGAAACTGAAAGATACAAAACCTAGCTAACAAGGACAGAAAGAGGAAATTTCCTATGAACTGTTAATCCATCACCCTCACTCATGTCCAGTTCCTTTCTACTTACCCCACCCGGCAGTGAGAATTCGAAGCTGAGTACTACATTGGCAACTGTAAGTTCAACTATCTCCATTGCGAAAGCAGTACCGGGGCATCCCCTTCGGCCCGCACCAAAAGGGACCAATTGAAAGTGATGCCCTTTTACATCTATACAACTGTCTAACAACCTCTCCGGCAAGAACTTGTCTGGATCTTCCCATATCGATGGATCTCTCCCGATAGACCATACGTTCACCATGACACGTGTGCCTGCACTAATATCGTAGCCTAATACTTTGACATCTCGCATTGATTCGTGAGGAACGAGCAACGGTAGTGGAGGGTGCATTCGCAAAGTCTCTTTGATAACAGCTTTCAAGTAATGGCATTTATCTAGACACTCTTCAGCTATAAATGAATGTGATCCCGCAACACTTCTCAGTTCATTCTTCAGTTTTGCCATCATGTTTTCATGCTTTATGAGCTCGGACAATGTCCACTCTATGAGTGTAAATGTTGTATCAGTTCCAGCAGCAAACATGTCCTGTAAAGAACCAACATCAGCCAGATAGTTTAACAGTATGAAACTGTGAATGCTAGTACAAGAAAACTAGAGAAAAGCTGATTTTCCCAACATGATTCCTCCTCAAAAATCCATAAAAGTTGCATCTTTCTCTTGTCAAACACTAAAAAGAAATATAAATTATCAGAGTAGTTGAACTGAACACACTACATATCTTGCTAATAAAATGCTCAATCCTGAATTAGAATGATCTATCAGCTCTTAACATGTGTTAATGCAAGTTATGAGAAGAAACCATGTCAATAACATAAACCAAAATGTAGAAGAATCATGCTCAACATTCACCAAGATGAGACCTTCAATAGAAACATGATCAAGAACATAAACGAAAAGGTCGAAGAATCATGCTCACAATTCACCAAGATGAGACCTTTTAATGGAAACATGATCAAGAACATAAAAACCAAAATGTAGAAGAATCATGCTCACCAAGATGAGAGCTTTAATGGAATCAAGATCAAGAACAAAACCACCTTCACCATCTCTCTGAATCCCAAGCAACACATCCACAAAATCACTCCCATGAACCCCTTCTTGCTCCATATGTTCCTTCACGACATCATCCAAAACCTCATCAATCTCTTTCTCAATCCCCTTTATCTTCTCCCTAACCCCATTAAAACACTCAACCCATCTCAACCATGGAACATACTCCCCAACATTAAAAGACCCCAACAACACACCTAACCTCTCCAACACATCCTTAAACTTCTTCCCTTCTCCATCACCATACTTCTTCCCCAAAGCCACCCTGCAAATCACATCATTTGTCAGACAAGCAAAAATCTCACTCAAATTAACCACATTTCCACCAGCAGAAACTCTCCTGACTTTTTGGATCATGAGGGCAACTTCTTCTTCACGAATTCTCCCAAAAGATTGGACCTTTTTATTGCTCAAAAGCTGATTGACGCAAATGCTCTTCATCTGCCTCCAGTAATCACCGTAGGGAGAAAAGGCGATGTCTTTGCAACTGTAGATTCCATCTGCAACGATGGATTTGGGCCTGTTGGAGAAAATGGGATCATGGGATTTCAAGATTTGTTGAGCTGCTTGAGGTGATGAGACGATGAGAAGAGGTACATTGGCTAGGTGGAGGAGCATGAGAGGGCCATAGTGTTGGGAGAGAGAGTGGAAGGTTTTGTGAGGGTGTGAGCCCAATTGGTGGAGGTTTCCGATGATCGGAAGCTTGGGAGGTGATGGTGGAAGGTTTTTGTTGGGTTTTTGAGTGAAGAGCCATTTTTTGGTGAAATGGATGATGGAGATTGTGACAATGAGATAAGGTAGGAGGAGACTGATCAGCATTCCTTTTTCGTGAATTGTTGTTCAAATTAGGATTCTTTTAGTTTATCTTATTGCACCGGTGGTTTGAGTTTTTCCGGGAATTTTAATAACTGAGGCCCGATTGGTGTAGAATTTGAACGAACATTTGAATGTATTTGAAGTGTATTTTAATCCACTGTTTATCGAGTCAGATGGAACGATTAACAGACAAGCCCTTAAGCAGGTAGGCTAATAATGAATTTTGAGAATTTTGAATTATAGACCCCTCATTTATTTTGCTTCTTATATTGATTTTTGACAATCTGCATCACAATAGCTTTTTGATATTATGATACTCTACATGTACCTATCTCATATTCAACTTTCTTTCTGATTCTATTTGAAAATGTTAAACTGATTTCTCATACTCCAGTTTGGTTAATGAAATTTAAACTTTCTTCTTCATTCTATTTAAAAATAAACAAGTAGCCCATAACATGACCATCCCATGTACGTGTATGATGAGATACAAGTTTAAAGACTAAATGAGTATTGATTTTCTTTCTTCCTTTTTCTAATTATTAATTAACATAGAATTTCAATAAAAATGGGTATTGATTGTCATCTTTCTTCTTTTTCTAATCAACATAGAACTTCAACTCCTCACATATAATTGTTGTCATTGTGAAAATACAATTCCACAAACTACTCGTGTTGGGCACGTAATTATGGAATACTCCCCCCCTCCCCAAATATATGTTGTTATTTTAAATAGGAAATATGTAAATGTTAATTTTTTAATTGCAATTGAGAACGATATATTTTACAATATAATGTTTATCTTCAACGTATTCTACATTTCAATCATGTTAACAATTAATAATAAATTTATATAAATATTAATATAATTGTATAAAGTCAAATCAAATATAACTAATCAAACCATAAAATAAGATCAGAATACACAGGCTTCACACGCGGTGTGTGACATTAATTCTAGTGGTTTAATATAATAAAATATGGATAGGTGTACCTTTAAAAAAATAATAAAGATACATAAGTTTTTAAAAAAAATAAAATTAGAGAATGGGTGGTGCTTAAGCCCTACCTGCTCACACTTAGCACCGCCTCTGGTTTTCGATGACCGGAAGCTTGGGCGGTGGTGGTGTGAGGTTTTTGTTGGGTTTTTTAGGGAAGAGCCATTTTTTGGTGAAGTGGATGATGGAGATGGTGACAATGAGATAAGGAAGAAGGAGATCGATCAGCATTCTTTTTTGGTGAATTGTTGTTCAAATTAGGATTTTTTTTAATATGTCTTATTGCCATGGTGGTTTGGGATTTTGTCCCTTCATTTCAATTTGTTGGAAACCAACGTGGACACCATTCGAATTTGTACCGAATAAATTGTGACGTACTCAAAAGTTATAAAATATACTTTGCGTGTCATTACAAATAAAATATACTTCCATTTGAATATTCTGTTAAAAGTAAAATATTTTTTCATTTTTAATAATAATCCTACAATACAACTCATTTTCTATCACATATTATTGGAGCTTCATGTATTTTTCTATTTCAAACTCATTCTTAACCACATACTATATAATTTCTAAAAAAATATTTTTTTTTTTTAAACATTTCATTTTTTGGGAAACGGAAATGGAGGGATTGAAGTTAAAATAAATATAACATGATGTATTCGTAAAGTTTGAACATGCGATTAATGTTTATTACTATTCCCCTTACAATAATGGGAATATGCGATGATGTTACTCTCATTTTTAACGAGTTGTCAGCCAATCTTGCAAGTTGAGATTTTAGATAACTTATTGAAACCTAGTTTATAGTTTCCTCGGCATTGTTGAAACATCTATAATAGTTTTGTTATGATGATGTCTTTAGTATTAGATTCGACAATCTTGATCCAAATTCAAACTTTGATTCGAAATAATCCGATTTGAATTTAAAAATATATTTGAAATTATAATGTTCGTCAAATTTGAAAATGATCCGAGATCCGATCCGAATTCGAAAATGACCCGAAATTGTCATACCAGAAAATGATCCGAAACACGAATTGACCTGGTGTATCCGAAATGACCCGATCCGGAGCGACCCGTTAGAATGATATAAATCGACCTGATCCAAAATGACCCAAATTAAAATTGACCTGAAACCACCAGACCCGAAATCACCCGAATTTAGAATTGACCCGATCCGAATTGACTCGAATCCAAATTGACCCAAATCAACCGGTCTGAAATGACCCGAATTAGAATTGACCAAGAATCATTCGATAAGAATTGACCCAAATAATCCGACGCATACTCAAACGATCCGAAATGACCCGAATTAAATTTGACTTGAAATCACTAGTATCACAATGCATTCCATTACTAGAAGTCACCGTTTAATGCATAAACATTTTATAACTTGTTGATGTAAAGGGAATAAACTAAAGTTATTGTATATAATCTAGATTTTTCTATTGTACTATAGGAAAATTGGTTGTACATGAAGTATTTCTTTTAAAAATCTCATATAATTTTATTTATAAAAATATTTTGAACATATTTTTGAATTCACCTCGATAAGAAGATTCCATACACATTAATCTCCAATGCTACTATTATAAAACTAGAATGATTGCAACATGTTATGAATGATATGTTTTTTTTTTATTTTTAAGGGGCTGGTTGGAATGGAATTGTAATCGGTCCATTTGGCTCGATGAACAGGCCTAAATTACACTTCAAATACCCCCATTTCAATTTCATTCCAAACACAATTTCACCAAAATCCATCCAAACGTCCATTTAAATTCTATACCAATCAGCACTTTTAAAGTTTATCCGATAAACTTCTACCTTTTAGTACTCTAAATGTAAGTGTGATTGAATTGCTTATAAATTCATCAAGCAGTTAAGTTATATTAGCATACATTCTTCATTTACAAGTATAATTATGTATTATCTATCAGTTGTTTGAATATGACTTCAAACTCCTCATAAACTATTGAATAATTCACTTACAGAAACATTATATTCATTAACAGGTCTTCAAAAAAAATACAATACAAGAAGAAATACGATTATTAAAATGAAAAGGACTACAGAGATGATATTCTGGTACATTTCCCTGAAGCATATTGCATATAACAAACTAATTACATCCTCATGTTCTTTGTCAATTCAAACTCAAAGTAAAAAGACTCTAATTGGAGAAGTTTCTCACAAGTTAGAAGTTAGAACAAAGAGACTTTCAACAATAATAAAGTAGGGTTTTTCTATGGTTAGGCAGGCTTTCGCCATGCTTGACAACAAGAATGAAATAAAAAAATTAACATATCTATTCCGTTAAATTCTAAAATATTAAAGTAAAAAATTGATAATTCTTTAAAAAATTTAAAAATATTTTAGAAGTCAAATTTGTATTTTTTGATTGATATTTGTATTTTTCTAATTTAAATATTTATAAGACGGAAGGGCGATAGAGTGTCGCCAAGGCGATAAGGCGCTCGCTCTTTTTGCCTTACAAATATTTAAATTTGAGAAATACAAATAATTTATCTTTCAAAATATTTTTAAAAATAAAATAATATTTTTTTTGAATAACCCGAAACGATCCAAACTCGATTATTATTCAAATCCGAACATTACCCGAATCCGATTTGAAAATGATTCTAAATAAAAAGCGAGCAAAAATGATCCGATCCAAATTGATCCGATTCGAATGATCCGATTGCAAGGTCTATTTAGTATTAAGTTAGGACATGCATTTCACAAATTTTTACATAAGCGTTGATGAATATTACAATATATTGCAATAAAGTCAAACAATAGTAGTAAGTTTCAAATCTGTTATGACTTGTGATTTTTGAGAGTACTGCTTAAGTTGAGTTTTAATCTAAATGACTGTTTTATTCTTAAAGTGAAACAAAATAAGTATCAGTAGGTGAGACCGCCCGCTGTAGTGGTGGACGGAGAGGCGATCGTGGGTGTGGAGGTGTTGGGGCCGCATGCTCATGGCAAGAATCTGTACTGTAGCGACCAATTAAATTCAATCGCCGAATTTTTTTTTTAATTTTCCTTTTCTTTTTAATAATTTTAAATTAAAATAATAATTATATATTGATACGAATCGGCTATATTTTCAAACAGATACGAATAACGACTATATTTTCTTTAAAATGATGTCTTTTTATTGAATTGGGAAGGAAACAATACAACTTAATACAACTTTTGAAAATTAAAATAACAAACTAGTACGGAATTTGAATCTACAACAGACAAACACGTTATAAAACACCATTTGATTGTACTGCTAAGTCGTCATCTGAGTTGGGTCGATATTGGACAACTGAAGATACATCTGCAACCTTTGAGTGCTAGCTAAGTCGGCATTGGTCTGGTTAGTTGCCGCTTCTATCTATAGACGTTTCTCCTCTTTTCTTTCGACGAACGCCAACCTCCTCTGCTCAATCTCAATCCTCTGTGCATCCAGTTGCTGCTGTTGAACAAAATCGTTCTTGAAGTCAGCTAAATCATTGTCGGAGGAGTTTGATGAAAGACCACTTTTTCTGAGGGCCTTCGCCTTATTCCGACACATGGGACGCTCCACGAAGTCGTCACTACTTTCACTCACGCGCATTTTCTTCCCCGGGCTTCCGTCAGTGGCTTCGCCTTCCGCATCATGGAGTTGAAAACCCAGAACATTATCCCTGGATGGACCGCTGTAGTTAATCTTCGTTTGCCACTGTGGATAATCTTTCATGGCCTGCCAACAGTGGAACTCCTTGAAATCTTCACCTTGTGGATGATTCATCTGGTAGATACGTTTTGCATACTCAATTGCATCGTCATCGTTAGTACCACTCCGAACTCCTTGGAATTGTACAACTTCGTTGAGCACTCACCCATTGATTAACACAAGGCTTGATGTGATTCTAGCAGCCACGAAGAGAGCTTCACTTCGTGGTTTGAGCTCAGAAGTCGAGTCCTTCCTTGCCGCATTCCACATACTTAGTACGTGCTTAGTGAAGATCGTAGTGTACCTCACGTTTGTACCTACACATGGATCCTCACTAACCGCCATGAACATACTGATTAGAGCGAGGTCCTCTGCAACCGAGAACTTCTTTGGACCGGTCTCCTAGGCTGCGCCTTCCACTTCCTCATCGGGAACGTTCTTTCCTTTTCCCCTCGATGACCCGACCTTTGCTTTTCCTTTGCTCCTCGATGAGGCCATCTTCCCCTTTCCTCGAACAGGCAGTTGCATCGGTGGAGGTTGTGTCTCCGGGATGGTTTGCTGCGATCTCTCATAACCATCCGGATGGGATACATCTTGGGAGTTGAAAGGATTGTATGGTTCATTTGGGTTTTTGTTTGGATTGGTGGATGATTCCGAAATGTGGTAGCCCATATTGCTGAACATTTGCTCGATTTCAGCCGGATCTTTGTCCGCCAACCAAGCAGTCAAGTTCGGATTCATTTTGATTTTTGGTAGTGATTAAAAGAGTGTTTTGAGTTTAATAGAGAGAAAGAAAGAGTGTTTGGAGGTGTAAAGAATGAAGTGAAAATGATCCTCTATTTATAAATCCCGAAAAAATATGACCGTTTATAGCCGTTGGAGTATTTTATATTTTTATTAATAAACAAATATATTTTTTTAAATAAGAAAATGTGCCCGGTCCAATCAGGACCGGACACGTGTCCCAGCCACAAAACGACTCCTCGATCGAGGTGCGGAGCAGCCACTGCTGCTCCGCAGCCGTCCATAGTGTGCGGTATAAGGCTATGTTATCTTCGAATAAACATTACTTCAGTTCAGTTAAATTCAATTCAGATCATTTCAGCTGTGCTCAGTTATAATTTATACTGCACTTCACTTCAGTTTACTTTAATTCAGTAAATTTCAGTTGAAGAGAACCGAACATAAATGGTTGATATCGGCATTAAATGGTGCAAAATAATAAAACTCATTGACTTAGTGCACTATTTTGTGACACTTTACATGATAACAGTTGTGGGGTATGCATTTGATTTCTACATAAAGGACCTAGCAAAAATTATCACGTTGCATAAGTATTGTCCTAAAGCGCTTGGAGTTGTTCTATTGTATAGTAGTAGAACACTAGAACTCGACCACCAAGTATTCACATAAATCATGGACAAAAGAAGTAAGCCAAAAAGAGTCCACATACTAAGTGTTCCATATCCAAGCCAAGGCCACGTCAATCCTTTGCTCCAACTCTGCAAGCGAGTGGCCTCCAAGGGAGCCAAATCCACCTTAGCCATCACCAACTACATCTCCAAGACCATGCGCCCGGAATCCGACACGGTTGGAATCGAGACTATTTCCGATGGTTGTGACGAGGGTGGTTTCATGGAAGCTGAGGACGTGGCAGAGTACCTCCATCGAATGGAAATCGCAGGGTCAAAAACACTAGAAGAGCTCATACTAAAATACCAAGACTCAAATGAGTCTATTGATTGCATAGTCTATGATGCTTTTTTACCATGGGCTTTGGATGTGGCTAAGAAGTTTCACATTAAGGGGGCTTCTTTTTTTACTCAGGCCTGTGGGGTGAATTATGTGTATTATTATGCGCATTATGGCATGGTAAAACTTCCGGTTACTGAACTTCCGGTTGAATTACCGGGATTGCCCCCGCTTGAGTTGGCGGATATGCCTTCGTTCATCTATGTTCATGGCTCATATCCGGCTTACTTTGAGCTGGTGTTGAATCAGTTCTCTAATGTAGACCGGGCTGATTTTGTGCTTGTCAACACATATTACGAGCTTGAGAATCAAGTAAGTCTATCATACATGGTTTGTTAATTTTTACCATATAGTATAATTAATTTCTTTTGCTGACTTAGCTGTATAATAAGTAATTGTTACACTTAGTTGAGTTTTGAGTTTTCATGAGTATAAAAGATCATGAGAGAAAGAATTAGTACGAATGTTATCAACTAATTAATTAACCATCTATTGGAAATACGGAATCAATTAACATCACATTTACATTAAGATAAGCTAATAATATTACATGTTTAGTGAATAAATGTCATGTTCAAACGTCAAATGTTTAATTACAAGTTTTGGATTCATTCGAACTTAATCTCATCTCCAAGTGCATCCATTTTCCAGTTTGATGTTTACTAGGCTTTGATTCTTTGTTTGTTTTGTCATAAAATCTGTGGAGTTTATTGTCACACATCGATTAATATCTATTTCTTTATATTATTAACTTTGACTACGAAGTAGTAAAATTGTTTAAATCGATTAATATATTTTTGTTCAGTTTTCAGTTTTAACTTTTAGAGTGTTCGACGTTCCACGATTAGGTCCTAATAAGTATTATATTTTGGTCCGCAATCACATAATTAATTATCTTTGGAGTAGTTGGCAAGCTTGATCAACTCCATGTATGTTACAAAAAGATCAATTGACCGCAAAATTTTAATATAGTAATTATGAGAATGAGAGCCCAAGATCAATTTGTATTTGTACACCTTTTTAAATGCTAAGAATACTGGTACAATATATTGCATCATATGCCATGTGAATATGCCACACGTCTGTAGATAATGTATTAGTACATTGGGTGGTCATAAAATTTAAAATTCAAAAATTCAATCCAATCTAATCAAATTTGGTGTGTTTGGATTGAATTACGGATTAACATATTTGAGATCCAAAGATTTTCGGATTAATCCAATTCGATCCATCAGATTTCGAATAATTCAATTTTAATCTGAAATATTTAAAAAGAAAATACCCCTTTCCCAAAGGTAAAAACGTTGTTTCAAATAACAACTAGTAACAAAAATTCAAAACAATTCATCATCATCCATTCATCCTTATTCATTTCCGTCATTTCTATTTTTGAAGTTTTAGGAACGTTGAGGAAGAAAGGATAATTCATTTTTATTATTTTTTTATATTTTTAGATTAATACGGAAAAACCCGACCCGACCCGAATTAATCCGAATCCGATCTGAACCATTTGGATCGGATTACGGATTGACCCCGAGGTGCTCTGAAACTTCAGATTAATCCAAACTTCAGTTGGATTGAATTGGATTAATCCGAACCACCACCCTAAAATATTACACCCGTAATAATTTTTTTAACTCTCATTTCATGTGCAATACATACATAGGTTGTGGATAGTATGACACAAGTATGCCCATTGTTGACAATTGGACCAACACTCCCTTCAATCTACTTAGACAACCGAGTCCAGAACGACTCAGATTACGGACTCAACCTGTTCCACTTGGACCCATCAACCAGCACCAACTGGCTAGACAAGCAGCCACACGGCTCGATTGTCTACGTCGCATTTGGCAGCATGGGCAATGTACCAAAATTGCAAATGGAAGAGCTTGCGTGGGGCTTAAAAAATGCCAATTTCCGCTTCTTGTGGGTGGTTAAGACGCCCGATATGGAAAAGCTGCCTAAAGATTTTGTACGCAACATCACGGACAAGGGCATTTTCGTCAATTGGAGTCCTCAGTTGAAGGTGTTGTCACACAAGGCTGTTGGTTGCTTTTTCTCCCATGGTGGGTGGAATTCAACGGTTGAGGCATTGAGTTTGGGAGTGCCGACAGTTGTGATGCCATTATGGACTGACCAAACAACAAATGCTAAGTTCGTGCAGGATGTTTGGAGGACGGGAGTAAGGGTTAGGGTCGACGAGAGTGGTATTGTCGGGAGGGAAGAGGTCGAGAGGTGTGTAAGGAAAGTAATGGAAGGAGATGAAGGGAAGGAAATGAAGAAGATGGCTTGTAAGTGGAGTCATTTGGCCAAGGAAGCTGTAAGTGAAGGTGGAACTTCAGATGTCAATATCACCAAGTTCATTTCTGCATTGGAAGGATGAGCCTTGGCTTGTTGAACGACAATTCTCAATTGGCCTATCAATGTTATATATTAAGGATGTTGTAAATGTCATTTCTACATTTATGTATGCAGATTCTAATAACAATCCTTTGTAAGATAATTCACATTGAATAACAATGAATGTTTTAGCATATTTAATTGATCACACATACTTAATATATATATGATGCTTATAGTTGAAATGTCCTAAGGATATGTTCTCAAGTCTTGCTAAATGTCATATTTTAAGAAAAGTAAACATTATATGAATTGATCATTACATACAGTTCGATATCTATGAGTGACCATTTGGATAAGCCGGTAGGTTTACACTCGGATGAGGGTAAAAATGCGATCATAGTACTCTTAATGCGCAATACAGAAACATTTTAATTTTGTCCGGAAGGCAAACAGAAGTTCCTAGGGAAGATGTAAGAGTAAGTGTTCCTCGACCGGTACAACTTAAGTGAATTTTTTGCCAGTTTGTCTCGGACATTCTATTCCTTATTTACCTCCTCTACATGGAACAATCAACATATATACATGGATATTATTAACTTGGAAACTCACATAGAAGAATAAATCATGCTATTTAGAACACTATTTAAACATAATCTACAAAAGAGATTAGTCAAACTTAAAAACTTTATTAGAAGTGTAACTCACATTATATAGTGATACTCAACATAATTGATAATTCTATTTGATAACTCGGTTTAATTTAGAAGGTAACAAACTCAATGATTGTAATAATTACAAATTAAAACTATATTTATAAACTAAACCATACCACATTCAAAAAATATCATAATGAGGAGATACCTCCAACTTATGGACTCGAATCAAACGTAAACTGACAATAACAATAAGATCGTTTCAATTTGGGAACTAAATTGATAGGATTAAGGCTCTATTCTCTTCAATTTAAAATTAGTTGAGTTCAGTTAAATTCAGTCCAATTCAGTTCAGCTTGGCGTAGTTATAATTTATATCTTCCTTCAGTTCAGTTCAATTCAGTTCAGTAAATTTCAATTAAAGAGAACATAGTCTAAATTAAATTAACTCTAAAACTGTGATAAGTCTAGCTTGAAAACCAAGACTGGCATGGTTTAATTACAAGAAGATGTTTAACAATGTTTTTGGGGTAGTGTTATATTTTCTTTATTAAATTATACTCAGCAATATACTTTCTCCGGCCCAACTTCATTCACGCATTCCGTTTCAGTCCGTCCCAGCTTCATCCACGTATTCCACTTTGATCCGTCGCAACTTCATTCATGCATTCCAGTTCGATCTGTCTCAACTTCATCTTCACATCCCTTAAATGAAAAGTTTCTCTCCCAATATTTATACACTACCTCTCCTATTTTATTCACTTTTTTTCTACTTTATCACTTTCTCTCCTACTTTAATTTTTTTTTAAAACTTGTGTCTGACCCCGCGAGAAGATAATCTTGGATGGAGGGAGTATTATTTTTTCTTGATTTTTAAAGAATTTTATGTCGTAGTGTAGTTACCATATACAACCATAGGGGTTGTTGGAACCAACCATATCGATTTTGTGGACACTTTAGTTTTATATTTTGGTATGGATACGAGGGGATCGATACAATATTTTTAAACATGTATCTGTTACTAACTAACATTCCATGTACGATAAGACTCGATAGAAAATACTCCTATATATTATTTAACTGATGGGGCTAAGATTGGATCCTACCTCTTAAAATCAAATCATTCACGATTAGTCGTATTTAGTTTTGATAGTTAGTATAAAAAATACTCAATTATATAATATTGGATGAAGAAGGACTCCACACCAACACCTGACCAACTTTGTTTACAAGAAAGTTTGACGATCTTATTTTCTCAATTTTAATTTATTTTATCCTTCCTTTTCATTATGAAAAGTAAAGTATGTTGTGGCATCGCTACGGATTAGTACTATCTCATATAAAAAATTTAATGGCCGGAGTAATATATGGTTGTGTGTAAGTTGATGACGTATATGAATTTTATTGTAAACTAAATTTTAACAAACATCTCTCACCATTAAAATAAAATATGACATCTTTGCACACTATTTAGATAATTTCACAATGAATCATTTATATACTTAAGAAAGTAGGAAAATAGAAACATTTCACCATGCATATATTAACAAAAAAACAAAAAGAACGTACACCTTAAAGAAAGAAAGAATGTACTCTATGTCGAGATACTTCCAGTTTATTTGAACAAGATTGCTATAGTTTGATGAGTTTATACTTGATTTATCAATTGTACAATTAAGAACTCAAACACAAATAGTGGCAAAATATTTGTAAAGTTTGGTTAGAACAAGTCTATAAAATAATATAAAATTTACAACCTAGAAAAGGCAATCTAGTAGTGATGAAAACTCTTTCTTCTTTTTTCATTTAACTTCACTTTTATTTTTATTTGATTGAGAGTATATAATTCGATTAAGACAAGCACATCATTTGATTGAGACGAGCAACTTCGATCAGCGTTGTTATACAACTCCGACAATGGATGTCGCTCTGGATCAAAGTTTCGGGGAAGAATTATTATTGCACCGGCTCTGTTGGTGCAGTTGTTTGCTCCACGGAGTAGAACAATAACAAAAGGAAGAATAAAATGTAGGAGGAGCTACTAGGAGGAGGGGAGGAGAAGGGGGGAAGAACGTATTCGCTAGAGTTGTTAGCAAATAGAGGGAAGATGGAGGAGGACGGAGAAAAGAATATGATAAAGGTGGGTTTTAAAAAAAATAGAGTATTTATCTTAAGGTCATGTTGGTAGCTTTAATTAAACTGGTCAACAAGCAAGATAAAAAAGAACCCAACTATAATTATTCGACTAAGTGCTACCAATATGAGAAATGGTTATCTAATAGGGGATGGACTTTATGTAATTATCAAATATATTATATCAATATTTATAAAGACATTGTATTTATATGTAACATCGTAAGAACACCAGTCCATACTTTAATTTCAAGCCCATCATTTCCTTCTAAGATTGTTTGATATTATAATACAAGAAAAATCCATAGAAGATACCTCAAGTTGTTACATTTCACCTTTTGGTACCTTATTTTGTCACCGTCAAATTTTAGTACCATAAATTGAATGTTGTCACAAATACGGTACCCCTGTGACATGTGGCGGCTTAATTAATCGACACGTGTCACATTGTAATTTTATAATTTTGATAGAAAAAATTGTAACTAAAATATTTTTGTTAATGTCAGTAGAACCACATTCTTATTAATAATAATGAATTAGCCCATGAAAATTTAAAATAAAAACGTAAAATGAAAAATAAGTACAAAAAAGAAAAGAAGAAAGAATTAAAAATGGCAGTTTTCTGCTGGGAAGCTCATGTTCCGGATCTGCCGGGGCTAAGGAAGGAGCTTCCCAAGCAGTTCCGGCCATGGATACTCCAACCGGTTGGACGCTCAATAGTGGACATCTAGCCGTAAAAATCTTTCGCCATGGAAGAAGCCTGGAGCATCTTCACCAAGCTTCTTCCATGCTGAAATTTTTTTTTTTTGAGTTTTTTTATTTGTTTTTCATTTAATTTTGAAGTTTATGGGTAATTTTGAAGTGTTGAAATTGAACCAATATGAAATTTACAAAGATTTCCATATTTTCATTTTAGTTCAATGTATTTATGTATTTTTCAAAGTGCACATGTCACGTAAATAAGCCACCATGTGTCAGATGGTACTTAAATTAAACAATAATGCATTCTAAAATACTAAAATTGAATGGTAACAAATAAGGTATCAAAAGGCGAAATTAATGTAACAATTTGAGGTACCTTTTATGGAATTTTCCCTATTATAGTACTATATATGTCCAAGTTAGTTTAGTACAAAATAATTTAGTTCCACTAGATACCTTCTAATATACACCTAAATGATTTTGAAGTAAGTGTTTTTTCGTTGGATGCATGAGCCAAATTATACTTCTTTATTCATATACAAGCTTAGAACTTTATATTTCAACATTGCAAAAAGTTTAAGATAAGTTTCAAATGATTCAACATATACTCAAACAAATAGTGTGTAATTTTTTTTTTTGGGAATACATCCAAAAGAACAACAAGTTAAATGTGCTTGCACTAATACAATCTTAAGAGGTTGACCAACCGAGAGGTCATCCTTATTTGAAACGGTGATGACATATTATGCAGGAAAGAACACGTGTTGGGATAGTGAAGCCATCATATCACCCGAAAAGCGGTCCATAAGTAATCTTTGGTATTTGGCTGAAGTTTACAACCTAAATGATTATTTGGTATAGAGTTAAGAAAAACTGAATAGTAATTGAGTTAAATGTGAGTTATGAAAAATTGTTATTAAGATAGAGTAAAAAAATTATAGGGTTGATATATGGGTGTGTAATAAAAATTTGACGTGTGTAAGAAAGAAGTGATGAGAGCGTAAGAATATCGTAGAAAGATAAAAATAATTGTTTAGTAGGGTTGAAAGTGAGTTAAACATTTAACTGTTTTATAGTACCTTTTTAAGGGATTAAAGAGATCGACAACAATGCCTTAGCAATTTCTACTCGGAACATCGGGTATACATACACAAAATAAAATTTATCTATCATTAAATTATTAAATAATTCACCCCGTACCCTTATATGTAGTTAGTTTTAATGCTAATATATGGATTTTCAACGTATGGATTGGATAATCCAAATTTAAAAACTTAATCTGAAGTGGTGAGCTATAAACTCCAAGAATGCGATATTTTCAATTTAGAAATTCAATTTAATGATAATCATCAAACTTGAAAAGTCATTTAGGAATGTTAACAACAATATATGCAATGTAATTTAAAATTTTGATATTCCATTTGAGAACTCAATTCAACGGAAAACAAATGTAAAGTTTAGGATAAATAACTATATTAGAAGATTAGACCATACTATGTAGGAAAAATACTGCAAAAATGGATACCTTCATCTTGAGACTATTTCGAATGGTCGCCTCAGCTCTAAATTTATGATAATTTCGAATTGAAAATTCAGTTGAAGAGCAAATAAATTATAAGAATGTTACATGCAACTCAAAAACACTATAAATGATAAACCACACTATTTGAAAAAAATAAACTAATGATGTTAATTTCCAACTTGATAGTTCAATCTATCAGGTAGCCAATTTTTAAACATGGAATAAATATGTTTTGGGAACTTATTTAGAAGTGCAAACTATACTATATGAATAAGTAATCTAAGAATCATATATCTCTTACTTACAAACTCTTTTTGGTAAATCAATTTTGTAAATGTGACATTTAAAACATGAAAATTCAATTAGAATGTCTACTAATTTTATGAATGTGGTGATTGTAATTTGAAAACTCAACTCGAAAGCTAACCAAATTTTACGAATGAGATAACTCAAACTTTAGAAATCAATTTAAATGTCAACTCTTAGACGGAATAATTTCAACTTGGTAATTGTATTTCAAGTGAAAATCATCGTTAAGTTAAGGTCATCTTGGCCTATGTCTTGCTACACTGGTATGGTGTTATTTTACTTTTAAGCTGGTCGAGTTCTATCCAACCCGTTCAAAATAATGACGTCCAGAATGGTCTGGCATATCGAATACGATCTATATCACAACATCATAAGTATATACTATATTTTTTTCCCTAGGGAGTGGGGTGTTTGACACTCTCTAGGTGGGGAACCTCTCTTCGATTATCCCTCTATTTTCTTGATCACAATTATGTGTGCAGGGATGACTCTCTAAGCAGGGAACTGTCTTTGATCTTCTCTACTTTCTTAATCTGAATGATGGGATGAGAGAGGGGGCTTGACAAGTATTTTCTACGCGGGAAATTCTCTTTGATGTTCTCTCTAAGCTATTGTCTTCATTTATAAAGGGCATGTGGGTGAGGGGGGGGGGGGGGAACCATGTGGGGGTAAATTA
>JAYMSP010001878.1:0-28009 GCA_036897095.1 Plantago elongata | reverse complement strand
GCTCAGCGAACTAACCATTCAGAAGTGGTGGCAATCCCAACAAGTAGTCGGGCCGACGTCGAATCAATGGCGGCATTTCAATTGAGATAGGCAACGGCTTCCTTTCTCCGTGATTTCGTCGTCCGCTTCCTTTAGACCGTCGATTAGGGCTCCTTTGTTTTTTCTTTCTGTTTCTGTTGGTTTTATTTTGTTCAATCTGAAGTGTTTAATCAATCTTTCGTATCACACCAGGTCATGAAACGGAGTGTGGAAGAAGTGCCCAGTCAGCCAAAAAAATGCCAACTAGGCTCAGTTCGCTGGTAATTCGGCGAATTATGACTAAATTTTCCAAGTCATCTAAGTTGTGGACTACAAAAATCACATGTGGTGCAAAGTGGTGATTGCGCGTCCAGAAAACCCATAGTTGTGGACCAGAAGTGCCATTCTCCCTTATTGAAGTATATACATATGTAATTTTTGTCTTCCTTTTGATGGTATGCTAAAGTTTTGAATGTCTTTAATCATTCAACTTCTGTTAAGGACTTCTAATAACTTTAGTACATCTTAAAGACAGTGGGGGAAAATTTTATCTTGTATATTATGCTAGTGACTTAAGCTTTTGTTGATCTCGAACTTCCTCAAATGGATTATGGTGAAACATCTACCGTTTAACGACATTTGAGTTTCACAGAGGCAACAGGTGATTTTTCACTGTAGAATTGTCTCGTAAAGTCAAAGTTGAGAAGTTGATGATTTTTCGTAGGACTTAAGCCTTGGATATTAGTGTCGCTAATATCATTTTTCAGTTGTCTTAACGATACTAATATATATTTGGAACATATTATGTGGAAGCTATATAACTACATATGAAGAAATAACTTTTGCATTATATAGTTTATTGCATTTGTTATTAAGTTTTTGCTTAACATATATGTTAATTTGTTAATGGAAATATAAGGTCGATATTATAAGAATTCTTGCTTGAGTTATGTTGATGCTGCAATTTGTTGTCAGTTTAATAATATTAGTGAACCAAGAATTATAGTTGACTTGCAACGTAGAACTCACCTTAAGTGAGCTAGTCCTATGGAAATTGCATTTGCCAATTGAGTATACATGATATGAACTTTATTTTTTAGTCTACCATTTTGGATAAATGTTAATTTGTTATGGATCAATACACAGACATTCAGTTTGGGATTTTTTCCTAAAGGTCTCAAATTTGTTCATTCCTTAAGGAGACCACCAAAGAATTCTACAAATACTGCTCTAAAGTGTTTTCTCCAAAAACAATCATGCAGTAGTAGAATTTTATATATCGACACAGTGCCTCATATTAATAAGAGCATTAAGGATTGAGATAAAGTTATAAGTATTGCTCCAACTCATGATTGTTTCTTTCCGGTACTTCAGTTTTACAATTATGAGATATTGTATACTTATAATCATTCGTATAAGTTGCTCTTTGGTCTAAATTGAAGTTTAATCTTGGAGATATATTTGCGCATACTAAAGTTTATCCGTTGGGATAATATAAAGTTGGACCTGAATGAATACGCATGCAATAATTCATTTATAAAGATAAGATGCTCATTTTGCACTGTTTTAAAGATGATTGTGAATGTGATCATGGAAGGGATGGTTTATGAACTTAGAACTTAACCACTATGATTCTTTCATGATTATTCTTTAAAATAGTGGGAGTGTTGTGAATATTGTTAGAAATAAATATTTTTGGTCATATTCAATTTTCTAGACATTGATAAGTGTTATGGGACCAAGTGGGAAAATGTAAGAATATCCGTATATTGTGTGGTCCACATTAATGCTTATTATTTAGTTCAGTTGTCTAGTTATTTATTTCTATTAGGATTCACGAAGTTATTCTTATTAACTCGTACTCAACCCTGATGGATGGAAGAGTCCTAGTCTAACTTAAAATATGGGTCATGTCATAACATTTAAATAAAACATCTGTTACAACCATCGGTACAGCTTCATACAGAAAAGTAATATGATTCAGAAAACTCATACTCCACCATTACTCTTGTGGTGTTTGTTCTGCAGGTATCATGAATTCTTTGTAGCAACATTATTGTAGCAGCATATTCACTGGATTAAGCATAAGCAAAACTTAAAACATGTTTGAATGTAGGTTCTGATTTATAGTTAATTTACTTTTATGACATTCACCATTGAGACGTATCGGAGGAGATCCGGCATGGAATAAAACGGTGGCAAAGGTTCCAGAAGAAGCTAGAGGACTATTACTAGCAAGTATCAACGTCATTTATCTCGAAAAATCAAAATTGGAGACCTGTGATGGGACATGTGCGTGTCGAATGTTGTATGGCTAAAGTAACGGGGTAGTAAATTGGGTTTTAAATTTGTAAGTGTAACAATCAATCATAATTTTGTTGGAAATTCCGTTAATATATGTTGTCTTGTCTCCCTATTACTATATTATCCATCTCATCTTATCTCATCCAACTCAACTCTGCAACATATGATTGGTCGATTAAAATGAAGGTCACTATTATTGCAATAAATCAATCAAAACTTTAACCAACTTTGACTTTCTGTAATAATTAAAATAGCAGTAAGAGAGATACCCCTATAAGAAGAATTATTGCAGTTATATACCATAGTTTAAAAATGACAGGTATGTATTTTACATTGAATCGAAATTGATCAAAATTAAATAAAACACATGAGTACCCATAATGATTTTGATCATTAGGTAATTCCACCAGGAGCGAATAAATGCCGGTTGGAATGATATATTTATTCGGGTCAATAAAAATTATTTATCTTTTTAAATGTTTTGATATAATTGTCCACTCTTATTTCTTTATCTTTTTAAAAATAATTTATAATTGTATATCATCAACAATTCATGAAATGATTAAAAAAATTATTGAAACAATTAAACCAACTACTAATAGAGTCATTAAAAAATCACACATGTACTACATGTTATAATATCAGTCTCTTTAATTTATGTGTATAAATAACTTCTCTGGAACATAGATAATAGGATAAAGTAGAAATATACGGATTTGTTTAGCAAAAATAACTGAACTGATAACTGATAAAATAGTTGATAGATAGCTACTAAGCTTTATTCTCTTTAGCTGAAAACTCATTCAGCTCAGTTTAGTTTAATGTTTAGTTATATTTATATTACAATTCAATTTCATTTCGTTTAATTCAGAAATTCTAGTTGAAAAGAATAGAGTCTAAGCTATTTCATAACTTATTGGGTAGCTAGTATGTTAATTTGTTTTTGTAATATTATTTAATAAATGAATTAGCTAATTATCAATTCGGTGGAGAAAGTAAAGCATTTATATGTAAAAATTGTATAAATAAGGTGCAACATGAGACTTCTCAGAGGTAATCCATCCTAGTACTCTCGTTCAAACACGTTTAATTTCGAAATTCTAATAGGATCTAGTGTATTAATGCTAGTATGATATTAAATTTGATATGTAAAAAGAAATTATTTTATCAATTTATAAACTGGGTTATACTTTAATTTGATTTTGAAGCTAGTTGTTAGTTGATTTGAGATAGTTGAGAGTGTAAAATGGTTCCAAATCTTGTCTTACCTTGTCTAATAAGCATACTGAGTATGGTCACTTGGAAAAGATCGAAATATTTATTTCTTCTTTCTTCTTTCTTCTTGTTGATATTAGTCAATATATATCATATGGCATGGATTGTGTCTGGACCTTTTGTGATCACGTAAGGGCGGCTACTGATATTTTCTTTTTGTATTAGGTTTTTCACAACTTGCCATTTTTATTTTCTCATTAATTATTTTTTATATAAAAAATAAAATTTAAATGAGAAACTGCGGCGCATATGGATAGAATGAATTCCGATCAATCTAGCGTAACTGTGTGAGAGTTGGGATGATATGATTTGTGGCCACTTTTTCATAAAGATAAGATACACTGTCACATGAGTTAATATATACTATACGTTACTCAATCTGTATGTACATTGGACAACAACAACTATTACTAATATTTTTGTGACTTGGAAGCAATTACTATTATATGATATAATAATACATTAATTATTAGCCGCAGCAGCTAAAATAATTAAATATGATATTGTACTATACACCCCTCGTTCCAACTTCATATTCTTGCAAATTCGGATATAAGTTTTAAAAGGAAAGTAGAAAAAGTTGAACAAATTAGAGTAAATTAACAAAAAAGGGTGAGTAAAATATAATTTTAAATTGTGATTAAGTTCGCACTATTATGGATATGAAAATAATGGTTCAAATCGGATTCAATTGTCAACTGCCCCTATCGAAAATAGGACTGACTATTGATTCCGAAGGAACTGGAGTTACATCTCTTTTCCATTTCCATTCAAGAGTTCTAATAGACAAATTTCTTTTCTTAAAAACAGATACAAGAGATATAAAATTCATCAGATTTATTATTTAATGGATATAAAAATGTAATTGGGACGGATGAAAATACGAAAATAAGAAATTGAGACGGAGTGTACAACTAGATTCTTATAATTCAGGTAGCGTCAAGTGGCGGAATCCCAGATTATAAAAAACAACGTACTACTACTAAGTCGGTGCAAATAATGAATTAACTTGTCGATTGCGAATCAGGCAAACTGCACATGGCTTCTTGGATAACAACTCAACTGTTTTGCTTCATTTTCGGATAAGCTTCTTCTCCCTTTTCCGATTTGTCAATCTCTTTATTTATCATTATATTCACGGCTTCAACTCTCATGTAGTAATTCTCAACTGCGTTACGTGCAACACCAAATTAAATCATCCTTTCGATTTGTCTAAAAATTGTCCTTGCATCACGATATTTTCGTTAAAGCAACCGATATACATATAGTTTATCTTGCTTACTCCGTTAGTCATCAATCTGTGGCACTGATTACTCACTTCGAATTATATATTAATTATTTGAAATACAATTTTAATCTTTAAAAAAATCATTCTGAAATAAATTAATTTCCCTCCTTATCTCTCTAACTACAGCCAATTGACCACCTGACCGTTTGTCAACCCCCCTCTATTCAACCATTTGGCGAAATTAATAAGTTCTCAGTTTCGTCTACATTGTGAGTTGAATTAACTTGATGTCCATTGAAGGAAGTTTTGGTGTTATAAGAACACTGCTGAATAAAAAGAGTTAGAAGACTGGTGTTACTGAAACACTTGATGTGTTGTGTTTGGTGTTGTTAAAACACTGATAACACAACGTGTTATATTTTTATTTACTTTGATAAGCGATTGCAGATCAATTGGATTAGCAAACATCACCATCCACTCATCATCTTGTAATTTCGATTTATGTAGAACAACCATCTCTGATTTTCTGTCGAAAACAATTATGAAAGCATAGCTTCAACTCTTACGTTTTTCTCCTGGTAATATGTTTCATTATTGTTTATAGTGGAAATCTAATAATCTTTGTGGGTGTAGACTATTGTCGAACAACATATATTGTTGGGTTCTTTTTGTTTTGCTTGATGATTCGTAGTCGATTGGGGAACTTTGATTGTGTCAAGATATATAACATGACTCGACCTCAATACATAATATGACTAAATACTATTTAGACTAGAAGATGAGTTCTTCTTCAAGTTGATGTCGAGTCATGTTATATATCTTGACAGATTGAGTTGCAGTGTTTAATCGTTACATAAATGTAGTTCCCCTTCTCCGACTCATGTACCATATAGGATGATGATGCGGGTTTGATCAACCACCCTGGGTCGCTTAGTGCATGTATGTACAAAGAATGTTGGGAGGGGGCGACTAGGGAAGTTATCGCCCTTCCGGACCAAGTATGGTATGATATTTCCTAATTTAAATAAAGGAATTACATTTAAAAAAAAAAACTCATTTTCATTATTTTTTACTTCCTCTCTATGACAAAACCATGTGTGTTTAAAACTAATTAAAATAATTAATAAAATATAAAATGTTGTACTTTTCTATTTTATTATTTTATGCGTGAGGTGTATATACATATATATATATATATATATATATATATAAAAACATACACACATACACACACACACAAGACATGTCTTTTTTCCCTCACTCGTATATATATATATATATATATAAACATACATACATACATACATACACAAGTCAAGTCTATTTTCCTTCACTCGGATATCTATTAATTTCACACACACACACACACATATATATAATCTATTATTTTCATATATATAAAGAGGAAAAGCACGAATAGTATACACGAAAACAAAGATGAAATAATGCTTCAACGAAGAATTACAGACTCACATAAACCATATCTACACAACAACATTGGGATAGATGCAACTTTTTAATGATAAACACATTTGGCATGATTTTTAGGTCTTCCCCGATACAATCCTACTCATAATGAGTGTGAGATTCACATAAAATGACACAAGGATCCCACATTTTTTTGTGAGAGTGGTGCGTCAGGGGAATCCTAGCATCAAATAAACCCATAAACACACATACATAATATGACGGGTGGGTCGCTGATTGCACTCAACCAACTCAACACTAATCAACTATGGGGGTCGAAAATATCTCTAGTGACGGTGAAGAGACCGAGGAGGTTGACTCGCTTAGGTCCAGAGAATTCTTCCGGCTCAGGGATGGGCTAGTATGGCTGATTAAAGTGAAGAAGAGGAAGCTACCAGAGACTTAGGGGACAAGTATTGTCTTCAAGGGCGGTATTGTTGGAAGTCGATTTACTTCCAATGCGGCCCGCTATAATGAAAGTGGCTAGAGTTCGCTAAGCAAGCCCAGTAGCAGTGAAATAACCATTTAATAGCATATTTATCTTTATTTATAAATTATGATGTTTTGAGAATATTTTTAGAACCATAGATCTAGAGTAATAAGGAAATCCCTAGATTATCTTTAGATAGATGATAAGGCAGGTAAATCTTTAATTATTTTAGCATATCTATTTTAATTATTTATTACCTTTAAAACTCTTGACTACCTGGAATAACATGTCAGACAATAAGTATAAATAGGACCTAGACCTAGAGTTTAACCCTAATTTATGATTTTTTCACCGAAACTACCATTTTCATGCACCGGCTAGATCACCACCTATCCGCGAAACTACCTCTTTATTGGATGAACCCGTTCTTAAGAATATCAAATCCGTCACTACCATAGTGAAATGTTTAATAATTCGTATTACGAATTACTCCCGCCGTCCCACTAGGAACGAAACATTTGAAAAAAACATAATTTTTAAGAAAATATGTAGTATGTGGTTAAAGATGAGTTTGCAAAAATATTTGTGGTGGTACATAAATTGTATTGTGGAATTATTGCTAAAAATGAAAAATATTTCGTTTGTAATGGGATGATTAAAATTGAAAATATTTCGTTTTTAATGTGACGGGGATAGCTGAAAAAAATGCATTAATCCTTGGAAAACTGCATCCTATCATAAGTAAATCAATCTAATAAAGCAGCGGAGGAAAAAGAAAAAGAGTACTATCACTAGACATTTGGAAAAAGGATTGAGAGGAATATATAATATTGTATATTGATTGGAGAATATAATTTTGAAAAGAAAAGAGAGTATGGAGACAAATAGATTTTAAATAGATTGAAAAGGAATAGGGAATATAATAGTGTAAAGAAAATAGAGGTCGAGTGGGTCATGAATGGACCTGGTCGAGTTTGATATTGATCTTATCCTACTTACCTGGCATCACTCGATGATTTAAATGTTGTACGTAGTATATATCCATCCATGCCAATTGCCAAGGAAAAAAGATAATGAAGACGAAGAAAAGTGGATTAAAAAGAACAACTTCAACTGTTTCAAACAATTTAATGCCCCTAGTATTTCTGTCTTCTATATTGCACTCCTTGCTGCATGAGTAATGCCACACATTTACAATAATATCTTTCCCTCACACTATAGTTAAAGTTCATAACTCATAACTATAGAAAAAGCTATTTAGGCTATATCCTAATTTTAAAAAATGTTAACCAAAAATTCTTATTAGAAAAGATTCTCTATACATTAATACAGTGTTGAAATTCAACACATTCTCTATTAATATAATGATGTGACTCAACGAATCATCTATTCATAATGAACCCTTCTAATTTTGATCTGAAAATTATTTCAATCGAGGATCATGAATATGTTAAATTGTTAATTAATAAATTCTTTAAGGTTTTGTTTAACAAAACAAGCTAGAAATTTAGCTGACAAGTTATGTAGTTTTTTTATTAATCAACTAGCTGGTTGAATAAGTTGTGCATTTTCATAATAAATTTTTTATTAAATAAAAATTATAAATCTGAAAAGTTCGTGGTAAATCGAGTCTAAATTTTCTGAGAGATAATCTCTTGATAATTTATTTACAGACCGTTTCTTATAAATATTTGATGTTTAAAAAAGAATTATGATATGTTGATTTTTTTTTGGAAATCTTAACAGTATGTACTTTATCAAACTGTCAACTGTATTATAGGTGTTGCCAACTCTAATATAATCTCAAGTGTTCAACTTGAAGCCTAAACAGGATATATACCCAAGGCAGTTGATTGATGAGTTAATTAACACAACTTGGTTACTCTAGCTCCATTTACTCCAAACAACCTGTGCAATTGGTAGCATCAAGTTTGATACCGTCGGCAATAAAAGTGTAAAATGAGAAGAAATTCAAAAAAGCAACATACATATCCGATTCCCATACCTTGATTGAATAGTAGGCAATGAAACCTCTAAACCAAAGTTCCAAATTTTCCATGTCAACTTTCATCACCATTCACATGCTATCAAGTCCATATGAGGAGTTTTCCACCAATTATTGTTTCTAACTAGGAAAGTAAGGGACTGATTGGTCAGACATTTAAATACTTCAGTTTGATTCGATAAACAGTGATTTGGCCTAAAATACACTTTAAATATTTCCATTTTAATTTCATTTCAAATACAATTTCACCAAAATACTCATTCAAATGCCCATGTCAATTCACTCCTAATACTAAAATGGCAAAATCCCAAATGGGCTATTCTATCCTTCAAGTGACAACCCATATGCTCATGTCCCTTCCATTCCCCCAATAAAAATTCTTAAAAACTTGTAGCTTTCAAGAAAAATCAAAATGATGCTCAAATCCAAATGCTGCCACGTGTCCTCCATGATTTTCTTCCTAATCAGTTCATTACTTCAGGTTCATGCCACTATATATATATAAATTCTCCAAACAATTCTCTCATCTTCATATCCAATTCAAATACCGTCAAGTTTAAAAAGTTGCAAACTATTTTCTTTTATCTTCTTCTATTATTATAACCACAAAAATATATGATCATGGAAGATCAACAACTCTTCACTGAGCTAATTCCTAATCTTCCTGAAGAACTCGCTCTTGAGTGCTTGACTCGGTTGCACTACTCAACTCACCGAGTCGCATCCCGAGTTTGCCGTCGATGGCGTCATCTTCTCCTTAGCAAAGACTTCTACTACCACAGGAAGAAAACCGGGTTTACTTACAAACCCGCTTGCTTAATTCAAGCAATCCCGGTTCAATCGGAGTCGAAGCCTGTCGGACCGGCAAGATACGGCATATCGTTGTTCGACCTGGTAACGGGTATCTGGGACCGGTTGGAGCCGGTTCCCAAGTACCCGGACGGGTTGCCAATGTTCTGCCAGATAGCCAGCACGGAAGGGAAACTGGTGATCATGGGTGGGTGGGACCCCACCAAATGGGAACCGGTGAAAGACGTGTTCGTGTACGATTTCACCACTCAGAGGTGGACTCAGTGTGCTGACATGCCGTCAACTCGGTCATTTTTCGCCGTTGGGGCAGTCGGAGGCCGGGTTTTGGTCGCCGGGGGCCACGACGAGAGTAAAAATGCGTTGAGCTCCACGTGGGCGTTCGACGTCGAAAAGAACGAGTGGACTGAGTTGACCCGGATGAGTGAGGAGCGAGACGAGTGCGAGGGTGTGGTTATCGGGTCGGAGTTTTGGGTCGTCAGCGGGTATGGGACCGAGACGCAAGGGGCTTTTAATAGTAGTGCGGATGTTTATGATGTCGGGTCAGGTGAGTGGAGACGGGTGGAGAACACTTGGGGTGCGAGTCGATGCCCGAGATCGTGTGTCGGGGTGGGCGGGTCGGGGCAGCCACTGGTTTGCTGGGCGGACTTGGACCCGGGTGTGAAGGTTGGGGCATGTGGGGTGGACCTAGGGAAATGGACGTTGGTTACCGGGTCGACTTACCAAGGTGCTCCACATGTGTTCTTCTTAGTGGATAAGAGCCAGGGGCAGAAAGGGAAATTGAATAAGATCGATGTGCCTGAGGAGTTTACTGGATTTGTTCAGTCAGGCTGTTGTGTTGAAATTTGATGCCTCGGGGCTATTGTCACTAATGTATGTTCTACTTGTTTCGGTGACATTATGTTACAATGCATATTTCCAGAATATTTTGTAATTATGATCGAGTTTTTGTTTGGATCAATTTTGTATATCATCGAGTTTATGCTCAAATTTTCATGTGCAACTTTTACGGGATTTGAATGATTGAGGTCTTGTTTGTTATACCTCTGGAGCGACCATCTTCCCACTCAAATCGAATATTTTGTACAAAAAAAGTTAATTTTAATTGAAAACGACCACTCAAATTTTATATCATTCAGTGCCTGAGTTTTTATATATAGAACTATCATCGATTTATGGTCTGCCTCTGGGGTTCAACTCTCATGTGTTTCAATCATTGAGTATGCAAATAATGTATAGAGAAAGTGATAATTGAAGTTGAGAATCAGAGTTTAAACTGATAATGCAATATAAGTTGTTGATGTTAGAAGAAACTAACATGATATTCTAGAGTATTTAAAACATGTGGAGCTTTTTCCACTTCATAAATTCTCATTATTACTGGAAGGAAACAGTACGAGCAGTGTCAGTATCAACGCATCCTGTTCCTTTACCAAAATGTTCCGAAACCAAAATTTTGATCTATGCACATAGCATAATCTGATAAACACCTCAGTGAATTTTTTGGACAGCCCAAGGAAAATACTATAGGTTTTACTACTGCAGTATAATCTATAGTCACATATTTTACGAGTCCTCATATTTACAGTTCACAGCAAATCTTGTAGTACTCAGCAATTCAGACCACATATATCTATAAAACTTGTTTACAAATAAGTAATAACAGTGCCAGTTGGGACTGGCACCCCAATCGCTGTGGGAGTAAAATCAAATTCCAGGGACATTTTATACAACAAAGGTGAGAGGATTTCATCAGCTCGCTTATTTCACTCTGCATGCTGGTAGTTGGTGCGGAGCAGTGGATAAAAACAGGAGCTAGTAACGGATACTTGTTGGACGGATGACTAATCGAACAAGACCTATGTCCTAAACACCTGTACACGATTCAGCAATCCCTTGATTCAACACTACTCAGTTACGTTCCAAACAGGAGCCTGAGGCTCAGAAGGCTGAATCCAAGTAAAGGCCACATAACTTAGCTCAGGGCATAATGTACTCGTTCAAGCAAACGAACAACCTGGTTAACCATAACTGGCATACATGGTTTCTGATTTAACTTGATTGTGTTTGCTGACCCAAGTGGTAACGACAACACAGCCTCCTGTTCCACACTAGTAAGGTCCAAGAATTGAGCCAATATGTCACCATCGAGTATTTTAGGTATTCCAGCCTGCAGAACATATTGCAAAACGGAAAAAGGAAAATCAACTCTAAATCCGCCTCAAATAATATGTACAAAAAAGTGAGGAGAAACTTTTAGTTATTTTAAATTAAAGAGACACTTGAATCAAGATGCCGTCACAATTCATTTAATGATGCTCACCAGACTTTCACGGCTTCTATATTCGTTATGATCATTTCCTAGAATAGGAAGTGTTAATGGGTGAACCACCAGCCTAGTTTGAACATCTTCTAACAACTCGTACTCTTCTCTGCAAAAAGATATGGTCTCACCAGTCATCAATAAAAGGCTACAGTGCTACACTGACGACACGACACAACCTTAAGGACAAAAACCAATTAGTGAACAGAAAATACTTTCATTCACATTTCAACTTCAATGAAATCTAGTAACCAATGAAATTTTACTTTTAAGGGGATCCCCATTTTTTTGCCAAAGCAAAGAGAGATCGCATGCACAAAACTACAGAAGACATTTTTTCATCTGGAAATATGATTGAAAATACACCCCTTTTCATATTTCAAGCAGCTTCTGTTAATATAAAGACGAACTTCAAACAACAGAATTGAAACTATCATACTCAAAGGGCTACCAAGTCAACCTAACAAAGACAATTACGGATTTATATTTGTTCAGATGAAAAAATGCTGGAGAAGAATAGAAATACATACCTAGTCATTGGGATGAAGATCATTATGTTCCCTAATAGTGTTGATGCCATGATACAGTTTTGAGTTAAGTTAATGCTATTACTAGGAGCACCACACTCCTTGAACATATCATCCGCGGGAAGTTTGTAAGAAAATGATCCCTGTTGCAAGATGAGCAGAAAATTTACCAACAAGATGAAAAACATTACAAATGCATGTGCGCTTGATCAATATTAATCTTCCTATGTAAATCTGAAGGTAGAACAATATTACAGGTTCTTTAGAACTGCCTGATTGTCCAATAGTGCACTTATCGTGGGCTTGTGGTTTGGTCACATGGTTGACCTCAGCTATTTATTCGATAAAATCAGAACACCACAGGATGCAATATCCAAAATTCTTATTACATATATAAAGAATAATATGAGCTCGATTCCAACTGTGAATGCAGCAAGCAACAGAAAACAATCCAGCGATGTGGGAGGTGTGTGCTTGTAGAGTAAGTAGCTGAGATTGTTGGTAAACAACCCGCTCTTAGTCCAAACACTTATGGCTCAGATCTAGGGATTCGAGATTTCTAGAAGGATCGGTGAACTTTGGATCCTTTCCAGAAACCTCCGCTACATCCTTTGACACTTTTGAGGCGCATGGTTTTTGCCTTTGCTAAACACCCTCTCGATTACCAGATTCCTTCAACCTCACATGCTCTTTCCTCAGGGACTGAGTTCTAATATGGGTGAATATTATACGATGTTATGTTAATTTCTCAAATAAAGAGTTGTACTTGTACATAGGTTAAACTAGGAATTCCTCTATTAAAGTGTCACCCCTAAAAAGACTTCTATTGGTCTAAACCAAAATAGACATTCTAATTTCTAGGCATATACAGGAAGCTTAAGTCATTGCGTGGAGCTCTGCTTTTGGCAACACAACCTGTGTGTTATTCTTGACAATTAAAGTGGTCTGCAACAAACCTTAACCTAACTTGTCAGGCGAATAGTGGCTTGAAAGAAGAGATAATCGAAGATGATGATAACTTGTGAGTTGTGACAGCTTTTCCTAACTCATGCGAGTACGTTATCATCAAGTCACAAGCACATTATCGCCAAGACTTGAGCTCATACAATACCTCATGGATCAATTTTTTTACATGCACGCACACAAACCCTCAAAGAGTAATACTATTTCATGATATAGGTCATCAAGCCTAGAGACCAAGCTCTGCATGATGCTCTCTTGAAGATCATGTATCTAACCTCCCCACCCCCACAACAAAAACAAACGAGTGAACAATCACTTGAGCACTTGAATTACGTAGCGAACATCCATATATTACATTAAGCTTAAGAAACTGAAGCTGCTTTCCCTAAAGACAGGATATGGAGAAAACATCAGTGAAAACAGAAAAACAAGGTAGTACATCCACGGATTTATATTCTTCATACGCTTATCTTTTTGCAGCAGTACGTTGTAATACTGCAGCATAAAGCAGAAAAATAAAGATGCATGCATTACCTTCTGAATGCTCATGGCAATCTCACCCATATAAAATGAACAACTCTGGGTCAAGTTGCGTTCTGGACTTACAACATCTGCACCATGAACTTTCATCAACCCACAATGCAACTGAAGATACTTTACACAAAAAAATACAGCAAGGCACCCACAACCGTTACATGGCAAAAGATGTCAAAATGACAAGCATATGTGTGGAAACTTCAGCGACATGGCAAAAGATCATACAAAATCGTGACAGGTTTACATTACATTTGAAGTCCAATTTATAAAACTTACCATTTCCCTTTAACTAATTGGATTATATTCGCTACGGCTCTATGTATAAACAGTGTAACATTCATTCAAGAAAAATACCCTTATACCAATCAATTACCTGTGCTCCTATGTTCATGCTTAGGCATTTTTTTTGGTGTATGTGTGTGGGGGGTGGGGGAGGATGTTTATATCTATGGAGAAGCAATGCAAGCTTCAGACAATTACCTTCTAAGTTGTGATCCGCACATGACAAAACAGCAATACCTCCCTTCCGGTCTGACACGACTGCAGTGTCATCATCCATAAGAACACAATCAGCAACTAGCCTTTGCACCGGATCACAAAAAATTTGCTCCAGCTTTTTTTTATCCTGCCAGAAAAGAGTGAAAGCAGTGTAGTTTGTAATGAATCCATCAATCTTCATTCCTTTTCTTCATGACTACTCTCTGGTAAGTTCATATGTTTTATAATGGACTAATTAAGCTCGTATGTCATCACAAAACAAGACTAAGACCAGCTACTGACCTCACAATACCAATAGAAGAGGATGCCATCACGGCAATCACCAACAGCTATCCTGGTGAGCTGTGTTGTCAAAGACACAATAGTAAAACGAGTTCTTGCTGTAGCATATTTTTTCGCCCTCTGGGGGCTGCCGCTTGGAAAACCACAAACATGGAACTGACAAATTCAAAACCCAATTATATAGAATAAAAACCTACTAAGAAATAACACATTTATCTTAATGAGACTTCTATAGGCAGAATTGAAATTTTCTTGACTTACAGAATGACCAGAGGAAGCAAGGAAATAATGACTACCCAGATAAGGACAGACCGCAAGGACCATGCCATTCATTAGGGATGAAAAGGCTAATTGCAAATGCCATGCTTCGGTTTCTTCAAGTTTGATTCCATCATAGCTATCATCTGGGCTGCTGCAAAGACTACTGTTAGAAAGCTGTTCTGCTGCATAGCCCCCTGCATCGGTTGATGGCAATAACCGCTGGGAAGAAGAGCCCACCTTTGGGCATTGTGTTGAAGAACCACTATCTGAATTTTGCATTTGTTCGATGCAAAGAACTAGCAAACGGCCTTTTGTACTGTCCACAACATAAGAAAACTAGTAATGTACACAGATACAGAAGTATTGACGACAACAACAACAACAACAATAATAAAGTGTGTTCTAGAATAGAGAAAGTCCACTGGTAACATACGCTTCGGCTTCACCACTTGGCATGATGGCTGGACCAGCGGATAAGCTAGTTCCAACGACCAATACTTGCTCATTTCCAACATTTACAAAATCCATGCATTTACATGTCTCCCCGAGATCAAACTTAAAAGATGACAAAACAGCTCCGCTCAAGGGATCCACACAACAAATGTCAGACGAGTATAACTCATTATCTAAGTCAGTTCTCATGACAATCAGCAACCTGCTATCACTATGATAGAGAACTTTCCTCGGGGTACCGCCAAGATGAAATTTCTGCACATTAAGCCTCTTACTTGGCACCATTTCCACCTAGGACAAAATAAGACACCACAAGAATATCAAGGGGCGATGGTATAACGTTTATCAGTATACACATTACGTGAAAGGTCTTAAGCAGCACAAAATTGGCATTCACAAATTTGAAACAGCAAGGTTTCAGGTTTGCAATAATACTCTCAAGAAGAATCTGAAAAGCAGCCAATTCCAAATACAGAAACCACAAACAAATGTGAAGCTTATGACGGTACAAAATTAGTTAACAGAAACTGGAATCAATTAGTTATTACAACTTCCAATGAATCCTCTAAACCAGAGAAGCAGCCAATACAGATATGGAAAACCTAAACCCAGATAACAATATAAATATCCAACCCCATGCCCTGTTTACAATAAATCTGCGGGCCAGCAAATATTCTAGTGGAAATGTATGAACAACAAGAATAGCGGGAAAAAAAGAGGAAGAAGAATGAGAGAGTAAAATTAGGTCCGTGAAACTATTCAAGTCCTTGTAAGACCTAGAAAGTTACATACACCAAATGTAATACCCTTGAATTCCACCGACCTTATGCATATATGCAGTCACAAAAAAAGAAAATCAACCCTCCCCTCTGTAGCCTTCGCAGACCAAGCCCACTCCGCGAATTGAAAATGCTCACAATAGAAAGTATCAAGCAAGGATTAAAAGGATGACCAAGAAGCACTTCCATACCACTAAATATACAAGAAAGAGAATTCAATTACCAAATGAAGACTGTTCTCTGCAACAAATAAAATTCCCCTGGGACATTCAACTGAACACACCGGAGTTACATGAGTGGACGGTTGAAAGGAAATGGATGTATATGAGAGGCTATGCCTTGCAGACTGCAATAACCAAGGCCTATCACTGAGAGCAATTATATCAGCATCAAGGGAATCACTCAGTGAGACCAAGAAAACAGGTGCAATACCAATGCGCCGCACAGCAATCAGCTGAAGGTTTACCGGGGATTCTCCTCTAGTCTTCCCTGATGCATCTGACATAAATGCTGTAGGAATTTCATGGTTGGGAGGCATGGCATTCAGTGAAACATGTGAGTTGAGACTACAGGAACGGACAGCAGATTGTTGACCAGCTAACCCTATGGAGGATGCTTTAGTGGCAATTGGCCACTCAAACCTAAGCAGCATTCCGTTCCTCAGTCCGGAAAGGACGTATAGACGATCAACTAAGACAAGCCTTACATCTTGAGGAATACATCCACTAATGCTGGTACCCACAGTGTTCAGTAATGAAATATTCCCCATGGCTAGGACCTTTAGTCCAATCTCCTGTGAAAAGGATACAACTTCCACAGAAGGTTTATGAGTACCAATAATAAACACACCGTCAGCATGAATTCCAGATGGAAGAGCTATTCTAGAGTTGCTATCTGCATAATCCATCAATGATTTGTTCTGCCCGAGGCATTTCTGAGGTATGGAGATACACGATAATTCATTCTGCAGTTTTACACTCCGCATCTGATGCATTTCATAATGATATGGTGAGTGGGACCTGATACCAAGAATTAGTAAGAAGCATGGATTCGAAGTTGCTACAACAATCATAGCATGCCCAACAGCTCCAAGACTAATAGTCATGTTATCAGGAAACCACGATGAGCAAACTGGAGATGACAGTGGTATACCATTAGGATGCACATCTCTGACAGGCAAACATAACCTAACTCCGTGTTGGTATATCTGGACCAGTACACCATCAGCAACGAGACCACAAGCCAAAGTACATACATCATGCAGATAACCAACTGAGTCAGTCACATCTGAAAAGTTGACACCGACAGAAAGCACTCTGGTCTCTTCAACAAATGATAGAACAAGAAAAGAATGATAGGCATCAGAAACTCTCATTTTGACAGTCCAAGTGCCTGTTACACCTTGGTAGATAGGAGCAGTCTTCAACAATTTCTCCACGCTGATACCACTTCTTATTATCCGCAAGGATCCCTCAGGAGCCATTCCAGAGCAGGCAAAAATTTGATCGTGTTCCTCATCAGAATGATCAACAATACACATATCTAAGATTGGTGCAATGTTTTGAATCGGGCTTTTGTATTGCAGTAAATCCCCGTCAAATTTTAAGACCATTCCATCAGCCATATCAACAATAGCTGCAAGCAAACCACCATCAAGCCATAGTAGAACATCACATGGCAGACCCTTGTAGAGACAATCAGACAAATTTACTCTGACACCCTCAGCTTCAAAAAATACTTCAATTGCATAAATATCTCCAGAGTCAGCACTGAAAACTATCCTACGAGTATTTGTCAGACCAGGTTCCCAACTCCACGAACAGACATAATTGCGACCAGGTATTATGTTGCTAAAATCATCAATATTCATTGGATCATCACTTTTATTTATGTCACTAAGTTCCAATAGAGCAGAGGCAGCAACACTATAATCATCCATGATATCTGGTGGATTGATAGCATGTTCAAATTTCAGTTCCTCAGGACTGTAGTTTAAGCTACTCCGAAAGACACAAGAAGGACTTTGGTGATTCCGGAAATCCATTAGGCAGATATCACCCGCCCTAAAAAGGAAAGCAAATCCATGAGAGTTGGGGACTTCAACTATGTGATGTGCAAAAGGTCCAGCTTCTGCAAACTGATATAGTATATGGACAGCTTGCTCCTCAATATTCCATCGCAGTAACAGAAGTTCATTACGGTACAAAAATCCCGTCCTGCAACCCAAAAGTTCCTTTAAGAGAGAGTTCTAAGTTGCTAAAGATATACATAACTGGTTTAATATAGAAGGCTAGAAGCATAAATAAAAGGACAGCATGTCTAATTCTCTACAAATATGACCTGTTTAGAAGAATAGCCAATAGAGGCCCACAACCCTTGCTAGCTACATAGGGATCTTCTGAGATGAAGCACATGCTCCATATAGTCCCAGAGATATCTGTAGAACCCCGAGAAGTTTTCAAGCGGCCATCCTTTTCAGTAGGACAGAGTATTCTCTGAAGAAGCACGTGAAAGAACATATTAGAAAGCACTTGGAAATTGAAAATGAATGTGAATTGTTATCTAAAGTGGCTGGTTTAAGGAGATCGCAATAATGGATGAAGCATCAGCATGGAATCAACCGTATCAATGATATCACCGGTTGCAGACATTGATAGCGAGAAAATAGCCAATTGGTCCTCATATGCGCTAACAGCAACAAAACAGCCACTGTAGAGAATGAATAGAGAAAAAAAAGATGCATGAATAGCCATTCGGCATTTGCATTTATGTAAAACATTCTGGCATTAACAAATCTGCGCAGGCCTCATAACTCACGTGGAATCAACAACCAGCATCCTCCCAACTTGAGCCCGTGAGTTTCCAGGCGCTGAGAGTTGAATATGTTTCAATGGGAGAAATCTGGACAAAGATGCAAGCAATTAACAGATAATCAAAGTTTTTGGTTGAAGTCAGATGGAAGTGCGCAAGCCAAAAACAAATAATGTTTCATAACAATAAACAAAACCTGTGTACTTCATTGCTGAAAGTGAGAAATGACAGCTTTCCTGAATCAGAGAGGACAATCAGCATGTCCTTTGTCACTGTCTACAAGGCAATTGAGCAGGTCACCTTCAAACTCCAGTAAAATCCCCACACTAACTTCATATGTATGTTATGAAAACGAAAAGAAAGAAAAAGAACATACATACTTTTGTACTCTGCACATAAAACCTCTCATTCCAAGGAAGGACCGCAAGATCTTTTATTGTACCAAAAATAGGTTGCTCGGTAATAGATTGCAAAATCCCATCCTCATCAACTATCACCAGCTCTATTGATGTTTCCTGGAAACAGATTCGGGATCACAAATTAAAAAAAAAAAAAAAGGTATCTGCTATAGAAACAACACCAATTTTAACCAAGTAGTAGCAAGTATTTTAGAATCCAAAAACAAAATTCATTATCTCTTCACCGCAATACAAAATTAACGATGATGCATTCAATTAGAGAGTGCTCCTGACCTCCCAATCGATAATTTGCATTTTCCTTGTCCATCCCAATCAAAAGTTTACATTTCCATTTTACTATAATGTAGCCAACCACCACATACATGTAACAATAACTGAATAACCCTTTAAACTCCCGCTCAGAAATCAAAGGTGAACTAAACACAGGGACGGATCCCAGCTTGATGTATAATCGATCCATTCTTAATACCGATCTCTCTTTTTCTCATATACCTAACCAAGGTTCAGCACAGACTCAAGACGAACAATAAGATTATGTCCTACACAACAAGCAGACAATAACTGTTTTAGCAGCACTATGAAATACCAGCTATTAGAACCGTTCTTCAGCTCACCAATAGTGCAATTCACAACACCGAGCTTTGTTTTTTCTCATTTAACTAACCAGTGTTGACGATATATTTACTCACAGCAATAAGATTGATCCAATACACATCAAGCAGACAGCAAATACTGAAGGAGCACTATGAAATGCAATTGCTCGTGGCTAATTAGATCAGAATCACTATGCGAGTAACCTAAATAAAAAAAACAAAGTAAAAAACAGTGGCAAAACAAACCTTCCCAAATACAACATCGTAGGAAGACGAAGTACGGAAACGACCACGAACAGCTTGACGAGCGATGCCACCTCGCATGACTGTCTTAGCAAGGTAGAAAGCATCGCTGTCCTTGGGAGGTGATCGCCAATTGGTGTTGGTGTTGTGAAGGTTAGGGCGTGATGAGGAGGAAGAGGATGAAGATTCCTCTTCTGAAACAGCCATCCTCCTTTGTGGATTGGAGTTGAGGAAGATTAGGGCTTTAGCTAGGGAAATTGAATTATTATCGGGAATTGGAAAGGTATTATGAGCAGCTATGGTGATGGAGAACAATGGACATTCTATACTTACACTTGTTCTCAGCATCTACACTGTTTTCGCCATTAGATGAAGAAATTGTAAAACCTTCTTTTCCATATATTCTGGTATTAGTTCAGAGAATTCTGACGAAGCTACGAAACCCGTCTTGCAATGGAGTACGATAGAAAGTGAAAGGTGCAAAACTCGCCCTTCCCGGATTATATATTGCAGATTAACCCCAGGTATTTTGGATACTATTAGTGCTGCCCAAAATGATTGCTCCCTCCTCCGAGGGTGTGTCTCGAACCCATCAATGAGCTTAGTTAACGTTTATTCGTTAAACACATGACATGTTCGTCGAACATTTCGTCACTTATCCGTATCCAGTTTATTAAGGTTCAATATGTGCACGGATATTTGTTTCATTCCTACTACCTCCAATTTATAGTTGTAGTCTTTTGATGCTAAAAAAAAAAAAAAAAAAGGATTATAGCACTTCGATTTCAAAAAACACATGATTTATCAAGATCTGCTTTATTTCCTTCCCACCTCCAACATGTCAATACACGTGTTGTGTTAGATGGATGTGAGCCGAAGTGTCTTCATCTCTTAAAAGAAAGAGAAAAGAAAGCACAACTTTTACCACATTTCCATATCATTTATTTTGATTTTCGACAATAAACTACCAAAACAACAACTATCAGAGGTCACATTTTGGCATAGTAGATGACCAAGTTTGTTGTCTTCCCTACCAATAAAAGAGAAAGTACAAGAGAGGTAACATTCCATAGGATTTTAGCTTCCTCAATCACTCCCCCAGTAGCCACCAAAGAAGGATTTGGATCGTGCAATTGGTTGACAATGTTCAGGAAGTCCCCCCCCCCCCAATGATTACGCGCGTAAAATCCCAATTGATTGACAATTGTACAACATGCCTGGCTGCCTAGCATTTCGCGAACTCAGGGCCGATGATACGTTCCAATTTATGGCATCGCCAAGCAATGATACTCCCATCAAATCTCCGTGCCACCACTCATGTCCCATTCGTGCCAAGCGGACTCGAAAAAGATCCATCATAATTGATTTTAACAATCCCATCCGTAGAGGTTTCCATTGTACCAAAGGAGCAGGTGGTCGAGGTCGAAGATGAGTGTATTGTGTCTGTTTAAAATTCGTCAAGAACCTGTAAATGAAGCTAACGATGCTTGTTCATCCAGCAGCTTGTCATTGAACACTTTGACATTCCAGGAGTACCAAAGTATTCAGCAAAAGCATATAAAAAATTCCAACAATTCTATATTAGCAGCATCTCGGATATGACTGATCCAAGTAAGTCTGTGGCAAATATTATAAACCTGTTAGTGAAATTAGACACAACCCAAAAGAGCCTTGAGAATGAACAGTTTTTAAGCAAGTGCAATAATGTTTAAGATTCACAGCTACATAAAGGACAAGATAAACACGTATCAATCCCTCGACGATGCAAATTAGTACGAACATGGAGGTTTTTTCAAAACTCTCAAGAATAAGATCTTCACTTTATTGGGTAATTTTAGTTTCCACAACCACTCTCAATTGGTAAGAGAGGTAGTACTAGATTGTCCCCCAACTGAAGTTGCTGCTACACTCCGAAGTTGTCGAGCCAAATGGTAAGCCGGCTTGAAAGAATAGTGTCCATGGTTGGTATAGTGCCAAATACGCACATCCAAAGAGGGCATAGACGTTAAAGGAATGCGAAGAATGGCATGAGCATCGTCATCCCAGAAAATGTCCCAAGAATCATTAGACGCGTCCAGCAAGTCCGAGACCATAAAAGATCCCAACCTGCGCAGATGAGGGGTGAAAGGGGTAAAGGCGGCATCCCGCGGAATCCAATTATCCGACCAAGCATCAATATTAGACCCATCATCGACTCTCCACCTTATACCAGCCTTAACCAACGGAAGAGCCCCACAAATACTCTTCCAAGTAAAAGAAGAGTTCCCTTTTGATGAGGAATCCATAATATCGCACTTTTGATGAGGAATCCAAAATATCGCAAGAAGGAAAGTACTTACACTACAAAAAGACCGTCGCGGGCCGATGAATAAATCCGTCGGCAAAATCGTTCCCGACGAATAAAAAGTTCGTATTGGCAAACGAACCAAGGGCGACGAATAATTTATTCGTCGGGAAGTCGCGGCGGATATGCCAACGAATTGACTCCCTTTTTCTCTTTTCTTTTTTTTCCTTTTATTATTTGATTTATCCGACGGATAAATCTATTCGTCGTCAAATCTCCCGACGAATAAATTTTTTCATCGGAAAATTTGCTGACGAATAAATCTATTCATCGGGAGATTTGCCGACGAATAGATTTATCCGTCGGCAAATTTGCCGAATGAATTATCCGTCGCTAAATTTTGCAGTTTTTTAATTTTGTTTTTATTCATTATTACCTGTTTTTCGTATTTGACATGATCAATCAATATACTGCTCGATAATAAATCTAGAATACGAAAATATTAATAATTCATAAAAAGTCATTCATAACAAACCAAATATCCAAACGATGTTTACAGGAATCAAACGATGATGAAAGTATCTGGACATATGAAATACATAGTATATATCCGAACATTCACATAGTGAAATGAAATGATAACTAGCTACCACCAGACGAGGGCCCTTGCTGACTAAACTTGGCCAAGAACATCTCCACCTGTTGTTGAACCTACTCTCTAACTTCCTCCTGCATCTTATGCTCCATAGCTTCAAGTGTAGCTTGAACCTAAGACTTGACCAAATCAGAGACCTGAGCCTAAGTGTAAACTTGATGCTTAGACTGCTGGGATGATGATGAGGACTGAGATGAGATATCGAGACTCCCGATACCATATGTACGACCTTTGTTGTTCGGTTGGTTGACATCAGAGAAGATCTTGTCAACTTGCTCAATCGACAAGTGCTCACCACCCTGTGCTTCCTCCTCCACCTGTATCTAAGCATCAATTTCAGCCTGAAACCATAAAGTTCATATAACATGATAAGTAACTGTTTTTGAAAGACAACTTGTAGTGTACAAATATGAACTATATGAGGACAATATAAATACCGCAATAGACTCGGCCCCGTTGTCAGTCCATCTGTTGTACTTCAGCTTGGTCTTTTTGAAGATGTCATACTTGAATTTCACCTTCCCATTTGCTAGCTAAACAAAATACATACACTTACCGATTTATAATAATCAGTCATAGTGGATCGCCTGCCTAGATGGTGAATGGCCCTTTCTGCTCCATCTGACTCAGATGCACGGTTCTCTTTGTTGATGGCTGCAGTATTTTTGACATTAGGCAATCCCCAGTATGTCTGCCAAGCAGCCCACTCGTCATCTTCAAGGTCTCTAGGCTTTCCAAGGTTCCGATCATGGTGCACTTTTCAAGTTGCAACCATATCTCTATATCGTGCAGACCCCACTATCTCAAATGTCTTTCATATATGGAGGACCAACCTGCTGGGAATGAAGTAGAACTTCTGCATTCTCAATTTCAAACAAAATCCAAGAATCCATTTAATCACCCATATATATACATCAAATTGATAACATTATACAACATAACATAATTCAATGGTGACTAACATATCACCCAAACAAATTGGTAAACATACCACTCACACTGTCCTAAATGTTACTAACACAATGGTTACTAACATATCACCCAACTAAAGTGGCTAACATATCACCCACATATAGTGGTTAACATACCACTCACATTAAAACAACGATTGTAATGAGAAACTAATAATTAAAAGAGAGGAATGTCATATATAAACTTACTTGCAGCTCATCAAAACTCGGCCTTCTGTGTCCGATAACTTAGACCAACACTCACCACCCTGCCCCAACATCTCTCTCTTGGCCTGAACAATCTCACCGAGCTTATTATGAAAGGACTGCGGCCATAACATGTTTTCAATGTAAAAGATACAAACAATTATCAACTATTATAAGCAATAATGTGCCACATATGCAAACAAAAACATATAATACTTACGTGTGAGGAACCAAACTAAAAATTACGGGCTTCACCGCCCATTCAGCATTGGGATTCTGAGAATTCCAAGCTAGGTACGGACAATCATCATGCTCGTCTAAGGTAGAGCCCTTGCTTGATCCTATTGGGGACCCTGATACATGGCTACGACTGCCAGAGCCCGACCCCTCATCGGGGTCCGTCCCGCCCCCAGGGCTACCCTCCGACTAAGGGTGTGGGGGGGGGGGAGACGATAGCGGCATGGTTTGTGTTGCGGCATCTGCAAAAGCGTGAAACATATACAATAATAGTGAGTGTTAGTCTAGAAAAGAATGTCATAACAAAATGTCATGCATAGAAAATATAAATACTTAAACTACTAATTGATTACAATATACATAATATGCCATAATCGCCATCCTCTAAGTCTACATAATGAACCTCGTGCATATCAAACAACTCATCATCCACATCTATGGGATTTTCAGCTTGTTTATCAACATCCTCTTGTTGGTACGAATTGGTAATTGAGTCGCCTGTCTCAATGTACTCAATTTTTGAGCGAGCACGTATAGGTATTGCAGCTAATCATTCCGCTTTGTCGCATTTCTTGCTTGGATAATCAAGTAACACTACTTGTCGTGCTTGAGATGCCAGAATGAAAGGTTCATAATTAGTTTTGTACATTTTCTTTAAGTTTACATCAACCATTTCGTACAACTCATTCTTTCTCGTACCTTGTGGATTGGGATCATACCGATCAACATGAAATAAGACGCTTCGTTTCAATGGCACGCTGGGATATTCATGCGCACTACTCTTTTTAGCTTCCCATGGAAATCAAACAGATTGGCGTCTGCATCATCTCCACCCTTAAGGCATACCCCAGAGTTGCTTGTCGCCTTGGTCTTGTTACATTCAGTCGTTTGGAACCTAAGACCATTAACAATATAACATGGGAATGTGTTGACCTTCTTATATGGCCCCTCTGCAAGAGCCTTTAATTACAAGCTTCTGACGTTGTTGATGGGGTCCCGAACATATTCTTTGAACCAATCTGGAAATTTTGATTCTAGTTTTCAGTCAAGTAGTTCTTTGATTGCATCCTTTGTCAGGTGAGGATTCTTCACCAAACAACGTTCTTTGAAAACACTGCAGACATTGACATTATGATAAGTCTAGAGCCTAGATAGTTAAAATTGGAGTACAAACTTAACTAGCTATATGTATTAGAATTAAAGAAAGTGTCTCTGACCTGGCAAATATCACCATATACTTGTCAGACTCAGCACAATTCGTGAGGACATAATAGTGAGCTGCCTTCAACTCCTTCCCATCCAACATTTCTTTCTTAGCTCCACCAATAGGTCTCCCTGATACTTTGAAGACAGATAGGGGGAACTCATCGTCCTCTTGCACTTCATAAGTGTCTGCATTTCTAGACGGCATATTTGTCTTCGTAGGTACAATTTCATCAAAGAAATAAGAGTAGAAGGTTGTAGTTTCCTCTCGAACGTAAGCATTGGCAATAGATCCTTCAGGTTTTCCTCTGTTGTTGACATATTTCTTCAATTTTTCCAAGTACCTCTCAAAGGGGTACATCCATCGATAGTGAACCGGTCCAGCAAGTCTCACTTCATGGGAAAGGTGAACCGGCAAGTGCTCCATAGAATTAAACCAACTCGGTAGAAAGATACGCTCGAGCTTCCAAAGAATCAATGGTATGTTTTTTTCAAGATTTTTCAACACTTTGTCATGAATCACCCTTGTGCCTAAATTCTTGAAAAATAAGCTCAACTCGGTTATAGCAATCCTTACATGTTTAGGTAGCAGTTCTCGAAATGCTACGGGGATTAACCTCTCCATGAACACATGACAGTCGTAGCTCTTCATCCCAAAAACCTTTGTCTTCTTCAAATCCACACACCTCTCTAATTTCGAAGTGTAATTGTATGGGAAGCTTAATGCTTCACCCAATCAAACAAAATTGACCTGATTCATTGTCAATTGTGTAGCACGCTTTCGGCCACTTACCTTTATCATCCTTCTTTGACAACTCATGCATTTTACACCATTCCGCCAACTCGGCTCTGGACTTTGCATGGTCCTTAGTTTTTCCTTCAATGTTGAAAATTGTATTGAATAAGTTGTAATGACCGGGATCCGAGCAGAATATTTTAATAATATTTCAAGTATAGTTCGTGACGAATTAGTAAACGGTTAGTTCGCCAATGAGTTTAGGTGAATTAAAAGTAAGATGAATTTAGAAGTAATGGCCGGTCGTATCCGCCAGTTAAGTAAGAGTAGCGTTGAATTATTACTTGGTATTATATAAAAAAATAATAATAAAAATAAACAATAAAAAAATTTAAAATTATTTTTGATTCTAGTTTAGTTCGCGTCCAATATTGTCGCGAAGGTCGAATTTGTATTTTTCGGAATTTATTTACGACCCATTTGGCAAAATACCAATTGTACCATTGATATTGCTTTCTTTTTTCTTTCCCTTCCCGTTCAATTCATTCGCCAGTCCGCCATTTTCAATCTCCTTCTTCGATAAGATTCTTCTCCAAGAAGCCGCCGCTTTCTTTCCGGAGAAGTAAACAGACCGCCTTTATCTTCAACTTATCGCCTCCATGTATTTCAGTCTTCTTCTTTGATGTCTTCCATCACCAGAACCACCGGTCGACTCTTCGACCACCACCCTATCACCACCACCGCTGCTACCGACGTTAGTCACCACCATCCTTCTCCATCTCCACCTCCCGCGCCACTCTCAATCGACCTTGTCTCTCTTCGTTCCCATCAATATCGACTTTGTCTTTCATCAATGCCGATTTTGTGCGAGAGAGGGAAAGAGCGGAGAAGAAGCAATCTACAGAGGCGCGACCCGAATCAGGTTGTTGCGCGGAGATTGATTCGGTTGGATCTTGGAGCTGCTCGAACGAAATTGAGGGGTCACGGATCTGTTGTCCGGAGATTCATGTGGAGAGAAGCGGTGCGATTGGACTTCGTCGAGATTGGAGATTTTCGGTGGGTTCTCGATTTCTGGTGATTAAGTTGTGCAGATTCTGAGGCGCGAGAAGTGAGAATTGGCCGGTTTTCAAAATTTTCGGTGAGACTAGAGATTGGGCGTGGCGGAAAAAGGTGGGTTTTGTTGGATTTCGAGTTTTTAGCGATTGGTGATGCAGACGCAGTGAAGAAAGAAGAACAGAGTCGCACGTGTGAAGAGGAAGATGCAATTTTGGATTGGGTGGAGCTGACCGGAGAAGGCGACGGGAGCTTGCCTTTCCGGTAAGCATTTTCCTGCTTTCTGATTTAGTTTGGGGAGTGTAATATGAGGATTAGTGTTTATCAGAGTGTGGTGAACGGTGTGGAGTTTTTGTCTATGTGCTTGGAGAGTAAGGATACTGAGAAGAGTGCGTCGTCTGTCTCAGATAAGAGTTGTTGGTGTTTGTTTAGGATGTCGATGTTGAATTAGAAGCCCGGCA
>JAYMSP010001877.1:0-28013 GCA_036897095.1 Plantago elongata | reverse complement strand
GATATTGTAACCGATATTATTTTGATAATTTAATATATATGTGTATTTGGAATACTCGGCACAACCCTTGACGTCCGAACCATATCTGGGGCGCTAAAAGTGGTATCAGAGCCCCGTTCGGACCAATAGGATTGTGACATATTTCCAAATAGTGACTCCTAAAATATTTTCAAAAGTGGGGGAGGGGAGAGACACGTAGCTATGCACTAGTATTTATATTTACTGACTTCGATTGACGGATGAAACTTCATTATAACAGTTGCGCAGTCCTGAGTAGATGATCGGTTACGCATAGGCGTAGCGCTTGACCTAACTTTAGGATTTGTCGAAAGGCTGATATTACTAATATTCTGCTGACTCTCTGATTGACTCTGACCTTTAATAGGATTTGTGAATTAATAACCGAATGTGGTGTTCGGGGTCTGTTTAGTGTTCGGGGATTTGTGAATTAATAACCGAATTTATTCATTTTATAGTATAACCTCAAATTGAATTGATCTTCTTATGTTTGTGATGTTTAGAAGGCCGAATTGATCTTGGTTTGGAGTTTAGAATGTTCTAGAAACCATTTTGTTGGTATCTGGGTTAGGTTGAAAGTTTCAGAAATTACAAACTCTTGCTTTTGGGGATTTCGACAAACGTCATTATAAAATTAAAAATATTTTAGGGACTGTATTGAACTTTTAGAAAGTCTATGAGACTTGTCATGTAATTTGCCTTATTAATTTCTGTAACAAACAAAAAGGATAAATAAAAAATAAGCATACAAACCTGTAGGGGTGGCTCCGGTTAAAAGAGAGATACAAACTCCACAAAGAGCAATTTGTGTGATTTATGCCTTTTGAGTATGAGCTTGTCACGACTTGTTGCAATTTAACTTGATTTCTGTGGTTTGTAAGTTATTACGTGATCTCATGGGATTACCTAGCGCATACCTGAAGGGTAGCGGCTGCGGCCTACAGATTCCCAATATAAGGAAAAAAGGAAGAATCAAACCCATTTTATTCAATTTCAACGTCACTAAAATAGTAATATATATGACCTTATAAGAGAAAGTCTCCTAAGAGACATTCTCTAATGAGAGATAGGCCTGCAAATGAGCCAAGTTTTACAAAAACTCAGCTCGTTAAGGAACTTTAAATCAAAGCTCGAGCTCGAGCTCGATCGAGCTTGATATTTTGAGCTCGAGCTTGAGAGAAATTATGTTATTCGAGCTCGGCTAGCGAGCTCAATTTATTCATGTTATCCAACCTAAAAAAACTCGAAAGATCGGCTCGTGAGCTCGATAAATGTCAAAGCTAAAAAAAAACTCGACTAAAAAGCTCGAAATTCAACTTAAATGAAATATATATTAGGATTTATATTTACAATATATGTTTATTATACAATTATAAAATTAATAGTAACAAATACAATTCGAATAGCTCGTCGAGCTTTCGAGCCGAATATTTTACTATTCGAGCTCGAGCTCGAAACTTTGTCGAGTTATAAATAAAGATCGAACAAGCCGAGATTTTTTCGAGCCGAGCTATTCTGTTTGCAGGCCTAGAGAGAGACCTATATACATACTTTTTATATATTACATATCCACCCCAGATAAAAACAAACTTACAAAATTACCCAATCAAGGGCCAACAACTAGGTAGATAAAACGGGTCAACTATATATGGATATAACCCAAAAATAATGTACATATTTTCATTCCATACAAATCACAGATCTGAAAAACTCTCTCTCTACAAACTCTCTTAAAAAAAACCCTAGACTAGCACCTTCAATTCCAGAGGAGTGATCTTCAGTCTACAACTCCTACAAAATTCGAATCTAGGCTACTACAACATCATAAGCGGATGAAAAAATCGATGGAACAAGGTTAGAGATCTATTCGTACATGATTTTTATGTTTTCTTAAACTTTTTGAGCAATTTATTCTCCAAAAGACGTTAGATATCATTGATTGAACAAATTAGTGGTCCATACTATGAAGATTCGCTCTAAAACTCTAGTTAAATTCAATGTTTTCTTCTAACTTTTACTTCAAATCTATCATATTCACTAAAAACCCGACTAAGTTGTTGTAAAATTGTAGATCTAGAATCATTCATTTATATTTTAGTGTTTTCATAACTCATTGTTATTGTTTATGCATTCACAAGGTGTAATCTTACTTGCATAAGGATTGACCATTGTTTTCATTCAAAATCTGACCACAATGATGAACTCAAATCTGAAAAAATAAGGTATACAACGTTTTTATGTTGTATCGTATATGTTCCATGTTCTCAACGAAATACCCATGTTCATTGTAATATGTCCCATGTTGCATTTAAAACCACTGTCGTTTTATGCTATGTTTTTATACAACATCATATTGAGTTCTGTATTTTTACTGTATTCCCTATGTTCTTACGTATATATACCATCTTCTCACCAATATACCCCATGTTCTCATCAACATCCACTATGTTTGCTATGAAATAGTTGCTCAGTCCGTGTGAAAATATTGTTTGCAACATAGTTCATGTACTTTACCATTTTGCATATGTTATGTATAATATTCACTATATTTTCTATGAGTCGTGCAATGCTATGTCCATTTGAAAATTGTATTTTGTAGTATAATCCATGCACTCAAGTATTTGATCAATGTTTTATGCATTTTGATCCAAGATTTCAATGTAGTGGTTGCTTCATATGTTATTCCCATGACATTCCATGGTCTATGCTATTTGATCCATGATTCTTACAGTTTGATCTATGACTACAATGTAGTGGTTGCGTTGCTCTGCCATTATGAGAAATTAGTTTGCATGACATTCCATGTTTTCTGTAATTTTTATCCATGTATTTTACAGTTTGACTCATAATTACAATAATGTAGTTGATCTGCCATCATGAGTAATTTGTGTGCATGACATTACCACATGTTTTCTGCTATTTGCTTCATATTTTCTGCAGTTTAACCCATGATACGTAGCAATTGGTCTGCCAACATGAGGCCTTTGTTTGATATCATTTCATGTCCTCTACTATTTGAACCATAATATTTGCAGTTTGTTTGATAAGATAGTTATGTCTCTTGCAGGTATAAATTGATGGTGTTGCACGTTGAAGTTTTTACAATTTGTGATTAGGTGATATTAATGCACATAGAGGTTATTTGTTGATGAAGGTTTATGAATTCATCAACTTGAAGAAGAAGAAGAAGAGGAGGAGGAGGAGGAGGAGATGAGTTATATGTTTTATTTTTTCAGATGTATGAACACTAGTACAACATGATGTAAATGAACGATCTAAATTTATTTTGAATGTAATCTTGTTTTTGGATCGTGATTTATATGTTTCTTCAATAATATTTATAATGCCATGATCTTCATATATTAATTCATAATCTCAACATATTCACCCATGTTTTCAATATTTTCAATATTTTGAAAGAGTTCAATATTTGAAGTCATGTTATATACTTCTAGATTAAAGACCATTCAATTTGTATTTTTTTATTCATGTTCTCACAATATTAATACATGTTCCCAACATATTACACCATATTCTTACTATATAAATTCGTATTATCAACATTATATTACTCCATGTTCTCAATATTTTCGCCTATCTTCTCACCACATTAAACCTACTTCTCAACATATTACTAATTGTTCTTAACATTATGACATGTACATAAAAACTAAAATTGGTTTTCAACTCTTCTACCCATGTTTTCAACATATAAAACCTTGATCCCAACAAACAAGATACATTCAAACGGAAACCGAGGGGCTGAGTGGCATACGATTTAAGTGTGCTTTGTCCCAATTTTAATTGTATTTGGACTAAACTTGTGTTTGTTTTGACATTTTAGTTGGATGCATTTTAGTTGCCATTTTAGTTTAACAACAATAACTAAAAATACAATCTATATAAAAACCTACGAACCATCAAATCTTATTTACACCAATCATTTATCTCTTACACAAACTATATAATAAACCTACAAACTATCACATCTTACTTATATAAATTATTTATCTCTTACACAACCTACATAATAAACCTACAAAACCATTACATCATACTCACACCAATCATTTATATCTTACACAACTTATATAACAAATCTACAATACTCTACACCATTATAATTCTATACCAAACACTAATTTAACCATCCCACTACAATGTGGTAACTATTCACCCATTCAAACGGATCTCATTCCGATTCTATCCCAAACATTCACTAAATCATTCAGTTACAAGTTGTACTATGATCATCTACGAGAATAGAAACATAAAGATCTATTTCTTTTGCAAGAACTCTCCAGTTCTCCTCTTGATCAGTCTACAATTTAAATTTAGGTTCATCATCTTCTTGCTCCATCTGGTCATCTATATCATATAAATCAATAGTCTTCGTCAGACACCACATTATTACAAATAATTTCAGCGCTCAACATCATCATTTTTTACATCTACAAAGAAGACAAACATATCTTTTCAAATATATCACCTATGTTATCAAACAAACAACCCATATTGAATATTACATAGAACATAAGTAAAACTAATTAATGCATAGACCACAAGTGCAAAATGGTAAAGAAACATGAACTAAGTTGCATATAATATTTTTACATTGACATGACAACAATTTCATATGAAATATAGTGGAATGTTAAGAACATGGGGTATATCAGTGAGAAGATGGTACTTATACGTAAGAACATAGGGTATATACAATAACAAAACAAAGCTCGATATGATATTGTCAAAAACAGAGCACAAAACGACTATTAGATTTTAAATGAAAACATGGGACATATTCTAGAGAGCATGAGTAGTATCGTTGAGAACATGAGACACATACGAAAGAACATAAAAACGTTGTATAGCTTGTTCTTTCCAGATTTGAGTTAATCATTGTGGTCAAATTTGAATGAAATCATTGTCCAAATACATATGAAAGCACAAAAAATGCATAAAAATTAGAAAAAACAACGAGTAGTTGTAGATCGATAAATTTCAGATCCGATTGTCAATCGTACATGAAATTTTAAACCGTGTTTCGCCAATAAAAATCTAAAACAAATAAATAACGAGCTAAACACAACAACAACACATCGATCTAGTCAATTCCTAGATAATATGACTCATTCAAAGTAAAAAATAGAAGAAAACAATAAGATTAGGGTTTTCATATGAAATAAATACCTTCTTGGTTACACTAGAGATAATATAGCAACTTCTAGAGACTAAATTGATTGAATTTGAGGTTGAATCTCGAGATTTTAGCTAAAAATCAAGCTTGAAGATGAGTATTGGTGAACTGGAAAAATACAGTGAGCTAACTGGAGAGAATGAGAGAAAGAAAGAAGAAAATTGGAGTGGGTGGTTTTTTAGTCATATATACTCAACCGGGTCAGGTGGTTGAATCGAATCTGTGAAAAATCATATTGGTTTGCTTAGTTGGTAAATTATAAAATATCCCAGTCTCTAGATAAATTATTTAGAGACTATTTCTTATGAGACTTTGTGATCATATAACATTAAATTATTTCGATTGAAGTATGAATGTTGAGAATCAATTCATTACACTTTCTTATTTTTTGAGGTCGAATCAATCCATTACACTTAAGAAGGTAGAACTCCTACGCAATTAAGGCAGATTGAAGGTAGATCACATATAAATCGTAACACACCCTTTTCTTCTATTTGCATCTTTTGGACAAAGTGACAATCCAAATGGTTGCATCTTTTTTTCATTCCTTTTCTCATATTTTGGCACATACACAAGTATGTATACATGCAGAAAATTAAAGTAGGTCTAAGAATCAATTCCACAGGCTTATCTTAATGGGATCAATAATATGTATACCACGTGGACCACATAAATGAGCTCCAACTTCATATATTGAATCAACCTGTCAATGTTAAAAGCTAGCTAGCTCAATTTGGTGTTCATGAAAAGTTGTTGGTGATTAACTCCAATCAAAACGCTTTAATTTTAATAATTGATTCCCTCTTCTGGAATATAATGACACGATCTTTCAAATGTTCGTTTGTTTGTTCCTTATCCACCTTATCTAAGCCTAATAACTGTACGCATGAATTTTCTTGTAACCCAACAAATTTTAAAAGAGATCGATGTCTATGGGTTATTGCTCGTTCCCACAACAAAACAATCCAGAATATGCCTATATCAACCTAAAACATACTCTTTCAAAAGTTATAAAATCAATACATGCATTTTCTAATATCTAATTTTAATCCCATCTTTCGAAGGTTGAGACATATCATCTATAAAAAAGATCAAAAGCTTGATTTAAAAAGAATATTAGCGCATCATGTAGAAAATTGAATAGGATGAACGGTTCAAAAATAGGTACCATTCAACAATATATCTTTTAGATTTCGGAGCTTTTTTTATTGACTAAAAAGATCGTTACGTATTTAAAAAACTAACCGAATTAGCTTTAAATAAAAAAAAACTCGTTCTTTTCTTTCCATTTCACAAGTGGCCAATCATTCTGAAAATAATTGAAAATTCTACAACATTGAAGAAGGCCACTTTTCCAAGAAATGAAGTTACATGGATTGAATTTGAAGAACGAAGAAGACATATTTGAATTTGGAGAAATCGAAGGACAACGACCGGCTAAGAGCCACTGAAGCCCTATTGCAATACCCAGACGACTGTATATATTGAAAAGAAGAATCTCGAACAAACTTTTTTCTGGCATGTCAAGCTAAAGCTAGAGGGCGCCTGCCTTGTAGGACCTTCCTTATACACAAAGGGCGGCCATGGCTCAATGTCAAGTATAAATAAGTGTGGATTCTCATCCACACCGCGATCAAAGAAGCTCTCACGTGTGATCATGAGACCCCAATACACTTATTTATACTGGAAATTCCTTGCATCAACCGCTCATGATGATTAAGGAAGGTTAGAATTAGAAAGACGGGGCTCTAGCCTGACAAGCTAGGAAAAAGTCCCATTTCTAGATAGTTCTCTTCACTGTGGTGCACAAGGGATACCACATAGTGGCTTGTGTTCTTTAATTTTGGGATTCGTAACTTCGTTTCCTCGTACAATAGTCTTCTACAATGATGCACCATTTTCAATTATTTTCGCATTTAGTTGGTCATATGACATGTTTTGACATCTCGAACTCTGTGTAACGGGTAAATCAATGTATCGCTCTATTCTTCTCGATTTCAAATGTATATGACGTTTTGGTTGTAGAAATCGTGTAATTCCTCAAAAACACGATCATGCCCTACAAAATACACTTCCGCCATTTTTGCATGCTCTGAACTTTACTCCTCTCTATTGCAACACTGTTCTGCATGTTAATCTTGTAGCTACTAAATTAACATTTTATTACTTCTCTTATATGGTTTCTTCGAATTGGACTATCTAGTCTCTTAACTGCTTCCTCTGAATTTTTTCTCTCTCCATGAAGTACCTCTTATGAGATATACTTGTTCAACTATACTTAGCTTCTATCATGTGAGGATAAGTGTTAGATTATGAATATCTTAGTTTCCTAAGTATTTTAGATATTGTATTATATTAGAATTAGACTAGTATTAGATTCCTAATTAGATTAGTCTTAGTTTTGTAAACTTGTATATATAACGATGTATATCGAAGAATACAATCACGGAATTATATTCTTTCATGATATCAAGTTTGGTTCTGTGAATCCCCTTCTCCGCTGCCATTCTCTTCGATAAGTTCCTGTTTCCCGTCTGATCCGATCATCAAACTCGACCTATCTACCACCGTTGTTGGCCTCACATCGACTTCGACCCTCTCTTCTCTCTCTTTCCGCAGCCTGTCCCCATCGGTTTTGTCCTCACGTCGAATTCGATCACCGTTTCAGCATGCTCCCATCGTCCTCGACCTCAAGTCAATTTCGATACCCTCTGCCTTCGAATCTTACCGATCGTTCACACCCTCTCTTCAATTCCGTCAACATGAGTGAAACTAAGAACTCGATTTCCACCTCTTCTTCTTCGTATCACCCCGAGCTTACTGTTTCCAACATTAAGTCGCACATCCCCATCTTTCTTGAGATGGAAAACGTCCAATATTCTATTTGGGCGGAATTATTCAAGGTAAATAGTCGTTCGCACAAAGTTCTTCATCATATTATTCCCAAAACCAAGGATGGGAAGGTCGTTGAGAAGGAGCCACTCACCGATGATTAACATGAGCTTTGGGACACGTTAGATGCAACAGTCGTTTCATGGATTTACTCCACAATATCCACAGATCTTTTGACTACTGTAGTTGAGACGAAAATTTCATCTATGACTTTATGAAATCTCCTTCGCGATTTATTTCAGGACAATGAGAATTCCCGTGCGGTTGCCTTAGAACATGAATTTAACAACCACTACTTAAAATATTTCTCGTCGGTCTCTGCCTATTTCCAACATCTCAAGACTCATTCTGATCAACTCTCGAACGTTGGTGCTCTAGTCACCAATAACCGCCTTGTTCTCCGTATAATTGGGAGTCTCACTCCCGCTTACAATGAAGTCTCTTCCGTCATCCGACACATGAAGGTTTTACCTCCATTTTATGAAGTTCGCTCTATGCTATCTTTGGAGGAAAATAGCATGAAAGAAGCTGCAATAGGGAGTGATGTGTCTTTTGTGGTTGCTACGCGTAATCCTGTCAGGAACACTGATTCCCGTCCTGCAGGTCAAGGAGGTCAAGTTGGTCAAGGTCGTGGTAAGCAAGCAAAGAAAGGGAAGAACAAAAATAAGAACGCTGGTTCGACTCAACCAACCGGTGGTCAAAGTTCCCCCTGGACCGGTCAGGACGTTCGCGGCAATAACATGGGTCCGGGATCATCGACCGACTGGTCCATGCCACCGTGGTGGTTGTGGATGCAGCCCCCACAATGGGTTGTTCCGCCTTGGCCCTTCCCTACCCAAGCATGGAGTCGGCCTCCGCAATAGCAAGGAGTGTTAGGACATCGGCCCCAACAACATCAGCAAGCTTACGCAACATATGGTTGGACTCCGACGTATATTGAGGCAACTATGCAGGACCCGAATTGGTATATGGATACATGAGCTTCTTCACACATGACCTCTAATCAAGGTAATCTCACATCTTATTTTAATATGAGCAAAAATAATAGTGTTATGGTGGGTAGTGGTCAGTCTATTCCAATTCGTGAGTATGGTCATACTTCTTTAGCTAATCCTCATCCGCCTTTGTCACTCAAACATGTTTTACACACTCCTCATCTCATTAAGAATTTAGTCTCTGTGGGATATTCACAACAGATAATCGTGTGTCCATTAAGTTTGATCCTTATGGCTTTTATGTGCATGATTTGCAGACGGGGAGCCGTCTAATGAGATGTGATAGTACCGGCCAACTTTATCCTGTTACTTCCTCAACTCCTGCTCCACCACCATCTCCATCAATTGCTTGTCTTGCATCAACTCTGTGGCATAACCGTTTAGGTCATCCAGGAGATTCTGTTTTAGCTACTCTTAGGCACAATAAATTGATCACTTGTAATAGCTCATCTAAGTCTACTACTTGTCAATCTTGTATTCTAGGAAAGAACATTAAATTAACGTTTATTTCATCGAATTCGACAACCTGTATGCCTTTCGATATTATTCATAGTGATCTTTGGACGTTTCTGGTCATCGTTATTGTGTGTTTTTTCTTGATGATTTTTCGAATTTCTTGTGGATCTTTTTCCTTGCTCATAAATCCCAAGTTTTCACTATATTCTCAAAATTCCATGCATATATTTTGAACCAGTTTGAACGAAAAATCAAAATCATACAATGTGATAATGGGGGAGAATTTGATAATACTTCCTTTAGGCAATTCTGTGATTCTCATGGGATATCGTTTCACTTTTCTTGCCCACATACTTCATCCCAAAACGGCAAAGCCGAAAGGAAAATAAGATCCATTAATAATATCATGCATACCCTTCTCATACATGCCTCTTTACCATCCTCTTTTTGGCATCATGCACTTTCTATGACTACCTATCTTCTCAATATTACCCCGAGTAAGTTGCTTGCCGATAAATCAACTCTTGAGGTACTTTATCATCGTATTCCATCCTACTCCCATGTTCGAGATTTTGAGTGTCTTTGTTATCCTCTTTTTCCATCTACTACCATTCGAAAACTTCAACCTCGGTCTACACCGTGTGTTTTCTTAGGGTATCCTGACAATCATAAGGGGTTTAAGTGTTTTGATCTCACCTCATGTAAGATCATTATATGTCGACATCTGAAATTTGATGAGTCTGTCTTTCCTTTCTCCAAATCACATTCCTCTCCACATAACTCTTTCGATTTTTTGGATTCCGGTGTATCGCCTCATGTTGTACACCACTTGTCCTCCCACCGGTCTTCCTCGGCTCTTCCTGGAACCGCACCGGACAGGCCCTTGTTGTCCTCACATCACCTCCATCAGACAACGCACTGGCTATCCAGCCAGCATCCGTGACGGACAGCTTTATGGTTGTCCGTCCAGCATCTAAACCGAGCAGCCCACTGGCTGCTCGATCCCACTGTCCAGGAGCCACTCTCCGACCGGTCCTTCACAATATGTATCTCCGCTTCCTTGTCCGAACCTTCAACCATCCTCCTCAACCGACAATTCATCTCATTATACTATATATCCCCTCCTTCTCGTCCTGTCACACGCATCCAACATGGTATACATAGGCCCCACAAAAAATTTGATCTCTCTGAGGCTCTTACTACCATCGTTATGAAGTCTCCTCTTCCTCGTAATCCTTTAGTTGCCTTACATGACACGATTTGGAAACTGGCCTATGACTGATGAATTTTATGCTCTTATTAAGAATAAGACGTGGGATCTAGTTCCACGACCTCCCAATGGAAACATTATACAGTGGATTTTTACTCATAAGGTGAAACCTGACGGTTCTTTTAAGAGGCATAAGGCCTGACTTGTAGGTGATGGAAAAACTCAGCAGGTTGACATTGATTGTGGGGAGACGTTTAGTCCGGTTGTGAAACCGACCACTATTCGAACTGTCCTCAATATTGCACTATCGAAGAAGTGGTCGATTAATCAGCTTGATGTCAGTAATACATTCTTACATGGAAACCTGAATGAGACAGTGTATATGCACCAACCTATGGGCTTTCGAGACAAGAACCATCCAGACTATGTGTGTATATTGCAAAAATCATTATATGGGTTGAAGCAGGCTCCTCGTGCTTGGTATAAGCGATTTGGTAATTTTGTTTCATCCATTGGTTTCTCTAACAACAAGTCGGACACTTCCTTATTCATCTACACCCGAGGGTCGGATTTTCCCTATTTGCTCCTCTATGTCGATGATATAATTCTGACAACATCGTCGGAAGAATTGCGCTTATCCATTATGTCACATCTTGGTTTGGAGTTTGCAATGAAGGACTTGGGGTTCTTGAATTAATTTCTTGGCATTAGTGTGACCTGTCATAAGGGTGACCTATTTCTTTCACAGACAAAGTATGTAGAAGAAATTATTGATCGGGCTGGTATGGCATCATGTAAACCGACTCTTACTCCGGTTGACACTAAGCCGAAGCAAAGTGGTACGGTGGGGGCTCCATTCGTTGATCCTACATTGTATCGTAGTTTGGCTGGGGCTCTCTAGTATCTCACGTTTACTCGACCTGATATATCGTATGTCGTTCAACAGGTTTGTCTTCACATGCATGATCCACGGGATGAGCATATGCACGCCTTAAAGCGGATCATTCGGTATCTTCAGGGGACATTGAAGCTCGGCCTATTACTCTCGGCCTCGTCTCTCACGGATCTGGTAGCTTATACTGATGCAGATTGGGGCAACTGCCCTGATACATGTAGGTCAACCTCCGGATATTGTGTATTCTTAGGTGACAATTTGATTTCGTGGTGTTCGAAACGGCGACTGACTTCGTCACGATAAAGTGTCGAGGCAGAATACATGGGGGTTGCCAATGCAGTTTCCGAGTCTTGCTGGCTTCGGAACCTTCTGCCGGAACTTCGTTGCCCGCTTCAAAAGGCTACTGTGGTGTATTGTGACAACGTGAGTGCCATTTATCTTTCTGGTAATCCGGTTCAAAACCAGCGCACGAAGCATATTAAAATGGATATTCATTTTGTTCGTGAGAAGGTAGCACGTGGAGAAGTTCGTGTTCGTGATGTACCATCCAGATATCAGATAGCTGACATTTTTACAAAGGGACTCCCACTAGTTCTCTTTGACGACTTTAGGAACATTCTTAATGTTCGTGACCCTCCAGTTTTGACTGCGGGGAGTGTTAGATTATAAATATCTTAATTTTCTAAGTATTTTAAATCTTGTATTATATTAAAATTAGACTAGTATTAGATTCCTAATTAAATTAATCTTAATCTTAATCTTTTAAATTTGTATATATATATCGATGTATATTGAAGAATACAATTATTGAACTATATTCTTTCAATAAGTTAATTGTCCTAGAATGGGGACTGGATTTGAATTGAAAGTCTGCAAAGAGTATAGAGTACACAGTCACACACATAAGAATGATATGAAGAAAAGATGATCTCTTCTACCTTAGCTGGCTGGTAAACTCAGTTATCTTCCTTACATCATGCAATAGTAGATTCTTGTGCTCGAAATGTTATACCATAATTGAACTATGCAATAAAGATTACACCACATAATAAATTAAAGTATTATTAGGCACTACGATAGGGAAGAAAAAACCGGTAAATTCAATGGCCCCTTTATACTATATATATTTTCTTTTAAATTAAAGTAGCAACATTTTTAATCCTGAGTGGCGAAACTACGGCTTTAAATGCTTTGAACCTGTTCCAGTTAGTGATCATAATTAACATTGAGGTTAAGTTCATTGTTAATGATGATATAGAAAGCAAAAGCAACAACTTGTTGGAACATGAAGAGAAAAGGGACCGGAAGAAGATAATGTAGATTTATAAAGACCACAAACTTGTTTATCAATCTAATTAATGGTGTACGTTTTAGTGTCTAATGTGCACTATAAAACTCCAGGCGACCAAGGTCAATATATTGTTTCGGTCACTTTGCCGCGTGGCTGTCGTTTTTAGCCAAATAATCAACTCAACTTATGATGGAACTTACAAATCCAATCAGCTGGGGCGGACCATAGGATGAGGCATCAATCCCCCTAAAATTTGGAAAAGAGGTATTTCATATATACATATTGTATATATCTTTTAGTATAATTTAAAAATTCGCCCCACTAAATAATTCCTCCCCCTTGCAACTCTAATTACTGGTTAAAGATTTAAAATGAAGAAGGATTTCTAAAGTTAAATATAAGTCTAGGGATTCATAGAAAACTATTTTGATATTCGTGACGTATGTATGTAATCATATTCAACATGTAAGAATGCAAAGTCCTCTGACCGTCAGATTTTATTGATATGCAATGTATGGGTCGCGAAAGTGTACTAAATCCTGCCACGACTATGATAAGAACTTAAGACGCCAAGTCAGCTCGCAATGAGTTGATTTTCAAGTCGCGTTTAAGATTAAAGCTTAACATAAATGTTCAAGAAGTCCAATAATAATTTCAAGTGTATGAATCGAGTCCAGTCTTTGTGTTACACATTTAAAAGACCAAGGATTAAAAGATATTTAACTCATGGTATGCGCGTAGAGTTTGCTCAGTCAATGATCACGATAAATGTTTATTTAAATTATTAACTTTAGATTTGAAGCCCAGCCGATTATCGTAACGATAGTTGTTGGAGTAGTGAACTTTACCAAATATAATTAATTGTTTTCAAGACTTTGTATGATGTTGTAAACGTCTTATAATTTAAAATTTCATTACATATTAATAAGTTCACGAACTTGTTTAAAAATCTTTCATATCCAATCGAGGTCACACTTACAAGGTCACACTTACATAAAGTGTCAAACTATGTTTTATAAAATTTTACCAAGTGAAGGCATGAATTATATATTTTATAATTCTTATACTTCCGTTCCAACTTTATCTTTTCGTATTTTCTTTTTAATGCGTTTTAACTTCATCTTCTCATATCTTCTCATATTTTAAATGAAAATTTCTTTTATACTTTAATAATAATTTATCTTTTTTTCTACTTTAACATAATTTTTTTACTTTTTTATCATATCTATTACCTTATTTATTTTATCCGGAATTTGTGTTCTGGAGTATAATATAATAAGGGTTATGTCGATGCATAATGATTGACAGACGTCATGGGTTATTCGTGTGTTTTAAATTGATAGTACTAGTGAGCTGTTTGGTTCGAAGCAGAAGAGAAAAGGACGTGGCATTAATGGAGATATTTAAAGCATACCTACCTAACCAATCGTTTGGCAGTTCACAGAATCCATCAGACATGATTCGACATCAATACTGTAGCGTAGCCACTAGGGGTGGCCGGTGGGAGAAGGGGTTTGGATAATGCCGATCCTGATTATGGAGGTGATGTTTGCCTGGTAATCGGTTCGTTTGGCTCGATGAATAATGATTTGGACTAAAATACACTTTAAATACCCCTATTTTAATTCTATTTTAAATACAATTTCATCAAAATTCATTCAAATACCCTTTCGAATTCTATACCAATCAGCCCCGTAAAAAAATTTCGACCGGATTAAATATTTTGAGATTGAATACCCGAAATATAATTTTTCAAAATTTTTTATGTGTAAAGGTCGGTATTGAAAATGAATATTTTACACCCGAAATCCTATAAAGTACCAAAAGTAACTTACTTTCTTATAAAAATTTAGTACTTGTATTTCTATGATTCTAGCCGCAATAAGTGTAATTGTTATAGTACCAGTATTTTGAGAAGATTAACTATATATTGTGTCATACTTATACATTCTGGTCAAAGTGGCAAATTGTCATGTATCTTCAGTGTTTTTCCTATATGATGAACTGTTGCAATCTCTGATAAATTTGAAGTATTTATATTGTTACAGTTTACATACCATTGTAGTTTTAAATGTGCTTTAATTATGTTTCTACTTTCAAGAATTTTATATACAATAGAAAAATAAAAATTGATAAGGTAACTCGATTCCGATTCAATTTTTATGGGTATTTGAAAAGTAGATATCCGTTAAAAATAGGGTCGGAATTGGAATGTATAAAATTAGTTTCGAGTTATCGGGCCGAAATTCAATCCCAATCCTATCCCGAACCCGTCCTGCACACCTATATGATCAACCCTTTGGTTCATGAGAAAGTTAATGTTAGTTTCGGAATGGAGTAAGACTCTCATGCACCTATAACGAATAATAAATAATTATAAATTCACATTAAAAATTACACGTTAATTTTAATATATAAAGTTATCGTGAACATAGAAAATATGTGTACACATATCTATCCCCGGTCAACATCCTTATTTGGAAATTATTTATAAATACAAATGTATGCCATTTAACACATTTCAACTACTATATATATGAGAGCTCAAATTCACAAAATATTACTCAAATATGATGGCTTAGGAGGACATCAAGAAAACGTCTTCTTTGCAGTAGGTGTGGTATATTGTTATAAGGTAATGCATTTCGAATTAAAGAATGTTGGAGTCATAACGTCTAGTAAACAAAATATTTAAAGTAAAAATTTGAAAGACTCTAGAGGTGTATGTGGGGCATGCTTGTTAACAGCAAAATGAGGAACAACACATAGGGCACTTTGGCAATCTTTGCTATTTTTATGCAATACAAGATACATCAATTTTAAAGTAATTTGGTGTGGGATTATCTGTAATTTCTCCATTGTGCAGAAAGAGTGTATACGTAATTATACACGAGCAAAAAACCTGAGCTTCACAGAGTTATTAATTAGTCCCAAAAATGACTTTACAAACTACCAAAACTATAAATACCAAAACTATAATCAGAAAAGTAAAATATTGAACAAAGAATAAAACTAACAAAAAGTACCTTAAACCTCTTCCAACTTATCACCACCATTGACCACTACCACATTACCATCACCGATATTCCTACTACTACTATTAGTACTACTATTAGCACCAATGAGCCCATATTTTCTCAAGCCATGCTCACCCCAATCCCCCAAGTGCAACACAACATAAGTCCCAATTCCACCAATCAAACCATAGGCAATAGAATAAGTCAAAGGCATCAAAATCATTGTCACAAAAGCCGGTATAGCCTCCCTCATATCTTGCCAATCTACCTCCACCACCGCCTTCATCATCAACACCCCCACCAGCACCAACGGCGGTCCCACCGCCCATGCCGGAATCGATGCCAGCAATGGTGTAAAGAAGAATGCCAGCATAAAATATCCTGCCACTGTCAACGCGGTCAACCCTGTCCGCCCTCCTTCCCTTATCCCTGTGGACGACTCGATAAAAGCTGTCACGGGGGACGTTCCTAGTAACGACCCGATCACAATTGACGATGCATCAGACATAAAGGCAAAGTATTGGCCCTCGAAATCCCCGTTTTCATCCGTAAACCCTGCGAATCGTGCCATGGAGTATAGAGTACCGGTTGTGTCCAAAATGTCTACGTATAAAAAAGTGATAAGAGCTTCCCAAAATCTTCCGTTCCCGATGTCTCGGAAGCTTAACGCTCCTGCTGTGGATTGAATACTATGAACGTCGACTACTCTCTTGAAGTAATCGTAGGCCGAATCTCCTGCTGGAGTGTTCGGGAATGCAGTTACTGACGTATTCCTGAACCAGGACACAACGGTTACGAAAACAATGCCGTAAATCATCGCACCCTTTATGTTCTTCACCAGGCAATAAGCTATGATCACGAATCCGATGATTCCGAGCCACAGTGTGGGACTCTCCATTCTCCCTTGCATGCAGAGTATGTCCCCTGTTTATAACACAGATCATAAATGAGAAAAAAGTTGTGGTTCTGCGAACACGCACAAAAACAATATAATAACTAGATTTAACACCTCTCTAGAAAAGGGCGATTAAAATAAGATCAGATCAATTACCTGAAACTGTTCCGCCTGGAATCAAAGACATGGTTCCGTTCCCTGACGCCATCACAGGAGCAACCATAGCCCTGGATGAACTAGGACAGCCGCCAAGCGTCACCAAAGTCGAGGAACTATATCCAATTAACCCGATTCCTTGATTCCCCTGCAATCCAATGAACGCTAAGAACAATCCAATTCCGGCAGATGAAGAAATCCTGACAGGTTTCGGAACCAATTTTGCTAACTTTGCTCGTAATCCGACAGCCGAAATGAGCAGGAAAAAAAGCCCTTCCATAAAAATCGCAGCTAAAGCACTCTGATACGAAATCGTTCCTGATCCGTGGAAGCCAACTACCGTATAAGCGAAGTAAGCGTTAGTACCCATTCCAGGCGCCAAGGCTAAGGGTAAGTTCGCCAAAACACCCATGATCACGCAGCCGATTAATGACGAAGCTACGGTGGCTACGATCAGGTCACGGCGTGTCCGTTCCAAGCAGGCCGCGTACCCCGGGTTAACGGGGTCGAATTTGCAAGAGATGTCTTGTTGGATGAGGGTGAAGTTGTTGGCCAGGCAGTCTGATGTGGAGACAATTGGATTGGAACAGAGTGGGATGCAGTCGGAGACTGTGCAGGTTCCGCCTGAATCGGAAAGGATCGAAGCGTTCACGGCCAGGATGTAGGCCATGGTGAGGAACGTAGCCGTTCCGGCTCGGAGCTCGGTGGTGAACGTTGAGTTTCGCTCCGATAGCTTGAAATGTTTCCCGATTCGGGTTTTCGAGACGTAGGTGTTCAGCCGGGTTAAGGTGGAGGGCGGAGGAGGAGGGGTGGCGGGTTCTGGAGCGGACATGATTTGAGTTTTGCGTGTTTTTCAGTTTGGTGTGGTTCTAAAGTGTTTATATGAGGTTGGGATTCTTCATTTTGGCTTTCACTGTTTCAATCGATGGTACTTCTAATTAACTGGATTTTTTTTTCTTTCGCTTAATTAATTATATTCCTTCTTTAACTGGATTATAATATTCACTAAATAATTATTAGACTCTATATCTATGGAGATTTAACTTTCCACTTTAATGCAATTATTTATATTAGGTGATAAATTTTTAATAGAGTATTATGTTGTCCGGAAATTGTTGGCATTCTTGATTTCCATTTTTATAAATTTGAGCTTAGGAGTGTGTGATTGTATAAATTTACAGTCCTTTTGTAGGTGAATATTATGAAAATGGAGGCCAGATTCTTTTGATTCAAGCTTTTGATTGGAGAATTGTTAATTTTTTGTCACGTTGCCATAGGTTCAAACTTTGCCATTTGAAATGTGAATACGAAAAGGAATGTAGAATTATTAAAGATGGTTGCTTGTGTTGAAGGAATAATTTAAGATAGTCTTGACGTTGAAATTTAAGACAAGGAAAACGAGTTGTACAAGAAATTATATATTAACAAATTAAAGACCAAAAGTGTATCGACATAATATTGCATCTTCAAGACTTTAGTTTTATTTTTTCCTGCTAAATTTAAAGAATAATACATGTACAATCACTCACGATATAAAACATATATATATTATTAACTTTATTGTAACTTTTCACTTCAAATCGAAACTTTTCACTTATTAAATTTTAAAATCACTCAAAATACCTTGTATAATTAATATATGTTACTTTAATTAGGTCATTATCTATTCAATCTATTCCACGAAAACTCATTTAGTTTAGTTCAGTTCTAACCAGTTTAATTTAATTCTATACAATTCAGTTCTGCTTAGTTATATTTTATACTATAGTTCAGTCTAAGTCAGTTTATTTTAATTCCATTTAGTTCAGTTAAAAAACTTACAGTGGAATAAAACTTACTCATATATCTAACACCTTTAAGAGTAGGTGTGATGCAATATTTCACATTCTAACTACAAGTGATCCCGCCCAGTTGAGCCTTTGGAATGGGTGATTATGTCCCTAGAACAACCACCCTGGTTCATCACGGTCAGCAAAAGGTCTCACTTTAATATTTTTTGTAACGCTTTTATAATTCGATCATTGGAATGATATAATTATTTATGATGTAGTTCATATAATATTACCATGATATTGAACCATGCATTGATTTGAGGTCATATGTTTTTCTATAGACCATTTATGTCATTCGATATTACAATTTAGAAGTTATGAGTTTAAGTCTGATCAAATGTTTGTGTTCTACTGTATTATAAACTGAGAGGTGATATACTATATTAGTTTTGAGGGGTAGTTTTGATGTATTGTAAATTTGATATCCGGAAGTAGGGAAAGTTTAAACCTTTAAAGCAATTGATTTATGACCACAGAGTTAGTCCACTATTACAACTGGATTACATAACTAATTGATAAATGTGGTAGTACTCAGCTAATGATGGAAGTAATGGAAGTTTTGAAAATAATCTTGTTGACCACAGGTATGAATGCGGATTCCACCCTAATGGGATTTTCTTGTTTAAATAATGAGGTAACGTTGAAAATTGCTGATTTTTAGGCATTGAATCCGTTGTAAATATTGATACAGTTGAAAAGTTTAAGGTTGCCCGCAAGGTGTTTTGCTTGTGAAGGAAGACCATTTGAATATGTATACTAGGGCGAACATGTATACGAATGGATATTTGGCATACCACGCGTGCTATATATATATATATATATATATGGCTACATCAGATCAAAAGTGCCCGTAAATTTGAAGGGATTGAGTCCAAGAATCTCCTCAATACTAGAATTATAGAATTAGCTAAAGAGTCCGCAAGATTATTTTCGCTTCGCGGAATCCATCTAAAAGCAAAGTTCCATGGCTTGTGTAAGCATTCTTTGCATTCCTTGATGAGTTCCCGTAAGTGAGCAGGGCCCTCTTCTTCACTCAGTATGGCTGTATGAATCTCTAGGCAATTAGTTTCAATTTCGATCCGTGGTGGTCTACGTTCCCAAGCCAAAGTCAGTCCATGTATTAGTGCTCGGATTTCTGCTTCTTCGACCGTAGGGCATGGAATTGTCTTATTGAATTCCCATAGCCCGTTGCCTTCTCAGTCTCTTAGGACACCTCCGATTCCACCATGATTTTCAAACGTTCGACAGCTCCCGTCTACATTTAATTTGACCCATTCCGGTTTCAATTTTATCCAACGTTTAGCTGGCTGCTTAGATTTCTTCATAGCCATATTTAGCTCCGAACCTAGGATTCAAATATGGAAGATGATCGAATTGAGGTTCTCTGCCTTCCCCCAGAAAATCAGTTCATTCCTTGTGTTTTCAAAGTGTCCAATTAAATGGCTGCTACGAAGTTAATGTTCCAGGGAGTATCAAGCATAGTTTCACAGCCAACTTTCGATGCTTTCAAGTTTTCCTTGAACCATTGTGATGTATCCAGGTTCATGAATTAAGTAACTTGAGCTCCTGGAGTAACACATCCCATACTCGTCGTGCCATTGAACAATCCCGTAAAATATGAATGGTTGTTTCTTCCACATCTTCGCACCTATCACAAGAAGATGAGTTATTTTCCGATTTTTAGACAAGGCATTCGTAGCTAACTGGTATTGCACAGACAACTAGATTAAGTGCTTCAACTTATTGCTAATTCTACTTTTCCATATCCAGTTCCAATTCTCCTGTTCTTGTGTCGAATTGCAGTCCCGTTGGATAGCTTTATAAACTACGACAGGAGAATTTACCATTAGCTTCCTCATTCCATATCACACCATCTTCCATCTAAGTTAATACAACGCTGGTAGCTTCTTTTCGATTTATGACGGCCTGAGGTAGGGGAGTGTGGAGTACATCGAAGTTCCAGCCTTCATCATCGATCATGTCGCACAAATGCAATTTACTATCCAATCGATTAGTGTGCAGCATATCTTCACAAATGTTGTACTCCCCAAGCCAATTATCGAACCAAAATAATATGCCCTCCCCATTTCCAATTTTCCATCGAAGATATGGCTTAATTAAGTCTGCACATTTCAAAATTCCCTTCCAAGTGGGGCTGTCACTTGTTCTTGCAACACAATCTAGTGTCCACTTCCCTTTCAGATATTTCACCTCTACTAGGGCTGCCCATAAGGTCTCTTCCTTACTGATTATTTCAAGATGAATTTAGACAATAGAGCTTGGTTTGTATGTCTTGCTGTCTTGATGCCCAAACCCCCCCTGCTACTTCGTTCTTGTGACAGTCTCCCACCCGACAAGATGTAATTTCTTCACTTCCGGGTTAGTAGACCGTAAGAAATCTCTGTTTATACGATCCAACTTATCACACAAAGATTCTGGGAGGTAGCTGGATTGCATAACATGGACTGGTATTGCTGAGTTTACTGATAGGATCAGAGTAGCCCTTCCAACAATTGATAGAAATTTACTTTTCCATCCATTAAGACGAGTCATAAGTTTATCCAGAGTGTCGTTGAAGAGTTCCCGGTTTTTCCTTCCATGTGCTAGATTAGCACCTAAATATTTCCCGAGATTCCGGGTTTGCTCAAATCCAAGCAGGTCGCATATGTCTCTTCAAAGATGCCCCGCCCGACTTGGAGAAGTAGATTTTTGACTTAGTTGGGTTCAATTTCAGCCCCGACGCTTCACAAAACTTAGCTAGCACTCCCTTAATTGTGCGAGTACTCGACACAATGGCTTTTCCCATAAGAATTAGATCATCCGCAAAAATAAGTGGGATAATGACGGGCCATTTCGCCCAATCTTTAATGGTTCCCACCTCTTACTCTCAACTGCCTCAATGATCAAGTACGATAACCTCTCCACGCAAAGTACGAATAAGTACGGAGATAATGGGTCTCCTAGCCTTAGCCCACATTGGTGATCAAATTTCTCTAGTGGTTCCCCGTTACAAAGGATTTATAAGGTGGCTGCATTTTTGACACAAAACATGATGAGGTCCACGATATCCTTCAGAAAACGGAACACAATTAGAGTGTCTTCCAGGAAGTTCTAGTTGACCTTATCGTAAGCCTTTTCCAGGTCCAGTTTTAGAATCATACTTCCCACCTTATTATTTTTCTGGATTGAAGAGAGTGTATAATCTCCTGAATTACAAATATGTTATCCTGGGTACTTCTCCCTTTGATGAAGCTAGATTGAGTCGGGGAAACCAACTTGGGCATCAAATCTTTCAATCTCAGTGTGATACACTTGTTGATCAACTTGTATATAACATTACATAAGGCTATCAGTCTGTATTGAGATATAAGAGATGGGTTTGGTACCTTTGGAATGAGGCAAAGATGAGCCACGCATAGTTGCGGGTCAAAATCTTTATCTTAGAAAGCTGCCATCATAAAGGAGAGCAGCAAATCTTTCACCCAATTCCAGCCTTTTTGGTACAGGGGTTTCCGTACGGTCCCAGGGCTTTCAATGGGTGAGTATCCCAAACAACTTTACGGAGTTCTGAGGAAATTAGTTCACGGCTAAGAGATTTGATTTCCTTATTGTGCAAGCTTACTTGGAGTTGTGAAGTCTGCAGTACTGGCCGATGTCCAATAGAATTCAAAAACAGCCCCTTACAGTATTTTCTTGCGTGTTCTTGCAAGATACTCGGATCCCTTGTCCATTCCCCATCTACCTCCAGTGTCAATATTTTGTTCCGTCTACGCCGAGCCAATGTGAATTTATATAAGAAAGCCGCATTACATTCTCCTTCTTGCATCCATTTAATTCGAGATTTCTGGAACCAAAATATTTCCTTCTGATGTAACACTTATTATATTCTTTGATTAGCTTGGTCTCCAAACTGGACAAAAAGCTTGTAGGTCGTGTTGCTAAGGCACGGTGTATGCCACCGAGACGTGCTAACAACTTTTTTTCCTCATAAAGATGTTTCTAAACCGGTTTTTATTTCACATTATTATGAATTCAGGGATTTTATCAATAGCATCAATAATATTCTCCGAATCCAACCAAATATTCTTCAAAATACCTTCACATTTCGGATGGTTAAGCAACATGGCTTCGAAACGATAAGGTTTCTCACTTGCTGCCAAATGTTCCGCTCCATAACATTTAGTGATGATGGGATGGTGATCGGAGTGTGCGCGAGGTAGATGGATAATAGCGTATTCCGGAAACTTCGCAATCCAAGATGCATTTGCCACCGCTCGATCAATTCATTCCTTAATATTCGCCACTCCATCTCTATTGTTTGTCCAAGTGAATCTAGGGACATGAAATCCTAGGTCCTATAAACTACATTGATTAAGAGCTTGCTGGAATTGGAAACACCGATTTGTCGTAGCATTACTTCCTCCTTGTTTCTCATATGAGTATCCGATCTCATTAAAGTCTCCTTGAACTAACCAGGACAAATTCGATGTATTTGACAACCTTTCAAGATCATTGAAAACTCTAATTTTATCCTCTTTATGTGGTTTCGCATAAACCCCAATAAGTAGCCAACTATCTTGGTGTTTAGGTCCCACTAAAGCATCAATATACTGATCGCGCAATCAAATATATCTATCTCAATGTTATCTTCATTCCACATCATCCAAATTCCTCCATCCATTCCATCTGTTGGTGCCTGATGATACCAGGAGAAGCCTAGATAAGGTGCAATATTATGAGCTTGTTCTGACGATACCCTCGTCTTAAGCACATATACAATTTCCGGTCTATGAACACGGACTAACTCACGAAAATTTCTACGAAACTCCTCTCCTCCAGCACCTTGACAGTTTCAAGAAATGACCCGCATTGACGGATTATAAAGATGATAGGGATGGACGGGATACTCAACAAGATTCCCGGTCCATATCGACCATAGTTGCTTCAGGATTTCCATTAGAAGCGATTGTTGTCGAGTCGTCTCCCATTAGGTGAGAACAAATCTCTGCCAGCATCTCCACGCATTGTTCTCCCCGAAGAGATGTTCCGTGATGATTTCTATCTGCCAAATCATCGCCAGGATGTCCATCACATGTACCCGTTTCTCGTTCGGTTCCATTGTCTAGATTTCGGCCGGACCCGTTAATTTGAACAGTCTGGTTTCGAACTCCAGAATTTGTGGGTTGATCGCGACTTGTAGCATTCCGTTCTCCTCCATGAGCAGGTCCATATCCACCCCGTTCTCCTGAATTTCCACTGTCGCGACCACCTCTGTTGCCGCGACCACCTTCTCTACCTCCATTACCTCGACTTTCGGTATCACCTCCTCTACCTCCATTAGTTCCAAATTTTACAGATTCTGGTCCATATTCTTGTTGATCAAACGTCTCTATTCCACCCTCACTTAAGATTTCGAATGGGTTGGCTGATGACGAACCTGTCCGATTCGTATTACCTGTGAAAGTTGGATTGAAGATTGAACTAGCTTTATGTTTTCCTTTGTCACCGCGTGTAGTCCTTAATATATTCCTTGGTAGAACTCCAGGATTTGGTTTTCCTAATATACCTCCAGTTCCATTCCTAGTTGGATTCGAACTCCCATCTCCATTCGACTTTTCCTTATCAGTATTAGATTCCTTTCGTTGATTCTTTCCTGCTCAAGTATTTGTTTGGTTTCGTCGGGGGGTATCATTCCTCTCGTTTCTCACCTTTGTATTTGGTCCCGGTGATCTGATCAGGATACGCCCCTTTTAAGTAACCAACATCCAGTTCCCGTAGTCATGTTTATTGGCTTTCACAAGCAACCATTCCGTGGAGTTGTTCCCTTCACCTGTACTATTTTCTTTCTCACTCGCCTTAGTCTGTTATGTTCTGGCCATGGGCTGTGCTGCATTTGAATTCTTCTCGCATTTGTCCTCAAGATGTCCAACTATACCACAAGAATGACACAATGACGGTAGATTTTTGTACATAACTTGATACACTTTACCTTTGACACGCAAACCCAATTCCAATGGTTTATTCAGGGGATTTTGGACGCAAAACCTCGCAAATCTACCACGAGTTTCTTCGTACGTATTGCCGTCAATTTTAATCGGATCCCTTATGCACTTAGCTAACGCCTGGATCACCGAATCCCGAAACATTTCCACAGGTAAAATCATAATTCTCACCCACGATATCACACATTCTAGATGTTAGGAATATATGTTAGTATTTTTGATAAATCACCATATGACTTCTCCTTAGTACAGAAAGGTGACTAATACTCTTGGCTCACTTGAACACTGTAAACGAGTGAATCACTTAGTATGTTAGTCTAGTTAAATTTGTAATAGAATTATTAGGTCTCTGAATGTAATTTTATTTCGAAGAAGGCCATGAAGAAGACTCATATCAATGGATTTAAATCGAAGATTTGAAGACTGAAGGTTGCACAAGTTTGTTGAAGACTTAAGGGTTATTCTCCTCAGATAGACTATGTCTAGAAAGCATATTGTACAGTGCAAATATTGCACATACCAAGTCTATGAACATATGCCATCATCGAGTCAAGGAGCATGCTAGTTTTCAGAAAGGCTCATGTGTCCGTTGAGACTACATGACAAGAAATAGTACAGTGCATTAATTACACAGGCTGAAAAGTCGATCAATACATAGTCCTCTCTAAAAATGAGAAAGGGACTTCTGAGTACTCATTTTGAGATATCAACGGATTGAATTTTGAGAAGGTTTAACGGATACTATTCAAATGACTCTCAAATTTATCTATAAATATCATTACTTAGAAGCTGAGAAATACACACACGAACTACACTCATATCAATCAAGCAAATATTCTCTCAAGCATTCATGCTACCTTTTTCCAAGTTTACTATTGCAACTAACAAGCTCGAAGAACCATTAGTAGTTCTAAGTGTCCTAAACCTATAACAAGAGATTGTTATTCGTGAAAGAATTGAACTTTCAGATACCCTTTCTGAAGCTCATTCTCCATAATGGATACCAATTACTTGGGCCAGTAAGGAGAACCTACCATATATTGGACAAGTATATCAAGTAGTGTCATCTCTTCAAGCTCTCTCAAAACATAACTGAAAAATTATAAGAGAAGCTTACCTGCCAATCAACTTATAACCAACACCATCAAGGCGTAGAGTACATAAAGTACTTGGTTTGGGAAATCAAGGAAAAGCTCCAAGGTTATCTTGAGTACATGAAGTACTTGGCTCGTGGAGCTAGGGAAAAACTCAGGGGAAACCATTTGTTTGTAGGGATCTTAGAATAAGAATTATCTGTTCTAGTGAATTCCAGGTCTCAGAAAGGCCATGTGGATTAGTTGGAGGATTACGCCACCTCCAGATTTCACTATAAACTGTTGTGTTATTTACTTTACTGTACTTACATTCCAACATTACACACACATTATTACTGCAAATCACAATCACATTTATCTATCGCTTAAGTCTTCCGCTCTCTAAATTGAAGTATCAGAAACCTCACAGTTTTCGAGAAAGACTCTTTCTCGATAAAAGTTTGAAAAGACTATTCACCCCCTAGTCTTTTCCTTTGCCGTTATCTGGACCAAAAGTGGTATCAGAGCGGGAGGTTCCCAAGCCTTCTGCACTGAACCTCGATCCCCCAAATAGGTAAAGTTATTTGTTGCTTTTCGAGGACGTTTTAATTGTGTGTTAAGTGTGTAGGTATGTCTCTGAGTGATGCTCCAGTTCTTAAGCCCGAGAATTACGAGAAATGGAAGAACAATATGATACTGCATCTTGAAGTAATCAATGATGAGATGATCTATGTCATCAAGGAAGGACCAATCAAAATCAGACAGCTCAAACAAGTCATTGGAGTGTCTGATGGTTGGAGAAACACTGATGCTGAATGTAATGATTTTTCTACTAATGATAGTGGCCGTGTTGCTGCTGGACAAGTTGAGTATAAAGATAAACCTCGTGAACTATGAAGATCGGAAGATGCCAAGAGACACATGTTGGATGGTGAATGTAAGGCCCCGGTCTGGTCCGGACGTCAAGGATTGTGCCGAATATCCAAATACATAGATATATTAAATATTTCTGAGTAATAGTTATTACAAGCCCAACTTTAATTTATAATTCGAAAGTCAAAACACACAACTACAAAATCAGCAGCGGAACAAGCCAGAGTCCGTCGATATGCCAAGCTACCCAGTCCTCTCTTCGTTCTCAAAATATGGAAAAGTTGGATTATTGAAACAGGGAGAGTGTCACTCACATGGACTCAGTGATGATAATCAAGCATGCATGAATACATGCGTATGAATGCAACAGTACAACAAACAAACATAACACGCTGATCAGGCAGTTATAAATAGTGGGGAAACCGGTATCAGTCAGTCAGGATCATAACACATGAAAGGTGCCAGATTTACAATACTAAATAGTAACTGTCTTGGGCTAGACCGAACGGATCAGGTGTCGGTCTCATCAGTAGCGGCGTGACCGCGAGGGGGAGTTGCTTTTATGACGGTCACGACCCATCACAACTCTAAAATCCAGACCGTTTGAATGACTGTACAGTCAGGGTTGCCCGAAAAGATAGCGCTGCAGAACGCTTTACAACAGTATGTCGACAAGGTCGACCAGGACGGTTTCCCAAATTCAGAAAAATAGTGTGTGGTTGCTTTTCCAGGAAAACGGTTTTCGTGCAATGCAGTTCATGAGGATCAGTAAAGCAGTATCAGTAATCAGGATCAGTAAACAAGATTAGTAGACTGGATCAATAACCAGGATCAATAAAACGGGCTCGGGGTACATCATTAATCAATAATTAGACTAATAGAATGTTAAATCAATACATATAAGCTATTCCTAAGTACATGTCATCTACATCTATATATTTAGTGATCTAAATCGGTAAACGAGTCGGAGTCGGTCATCGTCGTCAATGGCCGCAGTCATACACATAAACAGGAACAAATATGAAAGTGCAAGGAATGAAAAGTATCAATTTTTCCAGAGCCGGATGCCGAAAGCTCATAATCACTCACCTTTAAATCGTTCCTTGCTAGTTCTCAGAGTATGAAGTTCCTGGTAAGAAAATACTACTTAACTTTTACGCAGGAATAATTATAAGACTCCCTTAATATTTCCCCCCAACAGTAATTACAAG
>JAYMSP010001876.1:0-28017 GCA_036897095.1 Plantago elongata | reverse complement strand
TGATGTTTGGGGTTGGGTTTGAATTCTCCATTGGAATGGAATCTGATGGTGAGTGAGTGAGCAAAAGGAAAGTGGAGAGTTGATGGAGGAAGGTAATCAAAGTGTGAGAGAGAAAGAGAATATAATAATTTTCAATAAAGTGAAACAGAGAAGGAAAGAATATTATTAACAAATTTAACACAAATTTCAAATTATATCATTACTTGGGTTATTACAATTTCACCTCAGCTTTTAAAGAGTATTTTTATAAATACTTTATTATTTTTAAACAAGTTAATTTTAATTTAAAAAGTTCATTAAATTAACTTATTAAAAAAAAACTACTTTACAAATTATCATTTACCGTTTCAACTAGTTTTGCTAAGTATAGTTTATAATTATGTTTTTAGCTCTTTGCATTTTGGTTTCCTATTATCACCGGGTATTATAATAGTTAGATTTTAGTGACTTTGAGTATCTCATTTTTCGAGTTGTTATTGAGTTCGAGTTAAAATTAAATAATCTATAATTAATTGCTTTTAAAGTACGAATTTAAATCAGAATATGTAATGTAAGTTTGAACTCAACTCATCATATTTGAACATTAATTGTGAGTTCGAACATATTAACCAAATATACTTATAGAAATATATACACCCCTCCCACAAACATACTCACATATATACTCCCTCCGCCTCAGTTTTTTATTTGCATATTGTATTTTGATCCGTCTCAACTCAACTTCATCCTCATATTTCTTAAATGAAAAATCTCCTTCCTACTTTATTTAATGTTTTCCTACTTTAGAAGATATATGTTTTTCTACTTTATCACCATATCTCTATTATATATATTTTTTTTAATATTTGTGTCTGATCTCGTAGGAAGATGAACCCGGTACAAAAATTGTATATAGTTTGGTAGTGAAAGTGCAAGTACGTACCCCATCGGAACCAAAATGGTGAGAATCAAAATGGTCCTCTTCTCCGCGTCCACAAGACACTGCAAGTTGTAAATTACTACTAAATAAAGTAGTAGTATATTCTTAACGTGAGAGAGAGCACAATTGGTTGTTTAATCAAAATTTATAATCATTAATCAATACAATGTTTAATATTAATATCAATAGAAGAGCTGGGCAGAGACCAAAATACCCAATTAGCCAAAAGCTGGTCTGGTTTGACGTAAGCAACGCATTACGCATCCATGCAGAATATAATAATTTTGAATAGAAGATAATTCTGGGTCATTTCTTCTTACTTTTCCGCATCTATGGATGCTCATCAGTCTTGTTTCATCATTAAGCAATCGTTATCAGGTGGAACGTAAACACCCAAGAATCATGGGGGTGGTCGTAGGCCATGGCACGCCATCGCCTCGGCCGTCTCAGCGGTTCCAGTGTGTAATTTTTGGAAAGGATAAAAGTATCATGCTAACTTCCAAAAGGGAGTGAATCTATCTAAGTGTGAATGGTAAATAACTTGATTTAATTTTCTTCAAAGATGAATGAAAAAGCAGAAAATCTTCAACTCAACTTTAAGTCTCTGTCAGCCTCACTCAAGGCACTGCATAAGCATATTTTATCAGACAACATGCATGGAAATAAGAAAGATAGCCAGCCCACTACACTAAGTCTTTCCTTTTCCTGCACCCTTTTTTTTATTTTTCAGACAGGTGTACACTAATCCTTTGCTCCATTACAAAGTGAACCAAGAACTATCTTCTGTGATCCATTTGGGAAAGAACAGTATATAGTGAAAGTTAAACATCACTTTTCTTTTCTTCTTTTTGGATGTCATTCAAATTCTTTCTTCATGGATCTTTCTCTTCCAATCATCTCTGTCTTGCAATATTAATTTGACAAGTTACATTAGGATTTAGATTATCAACACTCGGTTATAATCTAAGCTATCAATCACCTTATCAGTTACTCCCATATTAGCTTGTTCAGCTAAACAGAAAAGGTGTCTAAATCAGCTTATTTCATGTCCTGTGAACTCACAACTGAATAATGGGCTTGGCTCACTGTTGATACTTGAATATTTCTCAAAATATTTGATCAAGACAAGACAAATATCAGCACAAACAAAGAGACAAATGCTCATGCACAGCAAAAGCTTGATAGGACTATGGATGATTAGCGCATCATAAAAGAGTAAAGTATAGTGGAGTACTACTACTTTAAAGCAATTGCTACCTATTTCCATATCAAGGAGGAGCCTTCTTTTCCAAGTTTTAAGCATTTCAATTATCAACATGTCAACAACCCAAAAAAGAAACCAGCACTATGTGAATGAGAGATGGTGGAGTTTTCAAGCTTACTTTTCCTGCCTTTTGCATAATAAATTTCTTAAAAAAGATGATTTTCCACTTTCCTATTACACAAAGAGCTCGTCAGCAGTTTCTAATGCTAATTTGTGTGCTATAATCACATATAAAACCCCCCACCATCCTTCTCTATTAAGCAATTGCATCTAAAACACGTTAGGTAACCACATTCATTTTCCTGCTTCAGTCTAAGCATTCACATGCAACTCTGTAGCAGTACAACACAAAAATTAAACTCATCTTCAATACTTCACTATATCATCACAAGTCAATACATGTCACTCGAGTAATGAACATTTTTACAAAACTGGGTTGGTTGAGAGCATGGTTCAAGACTTCAAGAGTAGTATCACCACACGTAATACTGTAATAGCACTATAGCAGTATCGAAACTATAGGAAAAACTTGGCTCATAGACATAGATACTGAACGAGCAGCATATAATAACAAAGCTGGGGAGCGTACTGCAACAAGGGAGATTTACTCGGGTAGCTTTATACGATTAAACAGCACGAGAAAACTTTGCTCCGGAACAACATAAAGAAATCCAAGGTCTGCACCTTTCAGGAATGATCCCAAACCCTATAACAATGAGAGCTGTTAGAGGACAATTGAAACTAAAATCAGAAAGCGGGGAAAAACTTGAAGAAAGTCAGCTGAAAGTAAATATTACCTTGCCGTTGAGTTGAAGAAGTTCCCCCTCAACCCACCTGGGATTCTTAAATCCTAATTCAGCAATCCTTCCTTGCCCCTGGTAACTTCCAACCTGGAAAGAAACAGCTTCATTATATATATATATACTCCCTGCGTTGCAAAACAGTTGTTACATGTGCTTTTTGTCAAGAACTTAAAATAAACATTGCACTAATATTGAGATAGACTACAAGCGAGGAAGGTTGTGATTAAGAATGAAAGTACGGTTGCTTTTCGATAAGAATGAAAAAATTGAGTGATAAACTTGTAAATATGGAAATAATTGAAGTGTAACAGCTTTACCGGGACGCCTAAAATGGCAAAATGTAACAATTACTTTCCGAAGGAGGGAGTATGTTGCTTATTCTTAAGGCAAACATTGTTTAGGTAACTTCAAAGTTTGTAACATGATTCATTTACAATGAAAAATTAGCAGATCAACCCGAAACTTTCAAGATCTAACGAGATGAGGCCTTTACTAGATGCTGCTTCGAATAAACAATACAACCCTTTATTATTGCATTCATTCCATTATCATCCCTCATTTCAAATTACTGCATCCTGTTCCACATTTCATCCCTCTTCATTTCTTCATTTATCAAGTTACAACAAGATTAAAAAAGTTAAAATCCACATATAGTGATCAGTATAAGTTAATTTTAGTTCATATTCCTGTAGACAGTATGGTGGGAAACTGACTTCAGATCAAAACAGCACCTTCCCCTGAGTTCAAACTATACATTTTACCCGCATTTATGATGAGCATAATCATGTGTGATTCTCCAAGCTCACAGCACAAGAACAATATTTCTGTGATTTAATTCTATCATCAACAAAAGAGGCTCCTCATCAAACTATTTGAGATAGTATTTTTAGTATCAATGCTCCTAAGGTAAACAAACTATTTGAGATGGTTTCCACAAAAATAAAAAATAAATTTGATATAGTAATATTTAGTCCCAATGCCCCCATCCCATTTATTGAAACACATATATTTTCAAATCATGCCACGGCTGCACTGGCCACCTATAGGCTATATCTTCTAGGTTAAGTGGGTCTCCAATCAATTGTCATTCCAATCTAGCTTTTTGATTATTTCCAGCAAAAGTAGGCTTTCTGGATGCAGTTTTGTCGGAAATCAGAACTTTGGATTTCGAAAAGTTAAGGTGTGATTTGATGGTTTGGATAGGGGTTGGGATTTTGGATTTCAAATGTTAGTATATGTGTGTCAGTGTTAGTAGTTTAATTTGAAAAAAGAAAAATAGCCTAGGAGGGGAAAAAACAGGGAGAGGAACATAAAAGGAAGAGAATGTAAGGGGGTTTTAACACTTGGTAACTAGCGGAATGGAGCCATACTAAAAAAGAAACAAAACCTTGTGACCAAAACAAACTATTGATTTCTAACATTATGCTGGAAAGATGTAAAGTTGTAACAACAGCTTTCTCTATGTATCGACTTTTTCTGCAAACACTTGAGATTTTATGATAATTTCCTATCCATGATTTCTCTAATTTTCACCTATTTTAACTCTGTTTTGCAAACATTCCTCAAATATACTAACCTATTACAGTATCAGGAAACATAGATCAGGCAAATGCATATAGAATTAAAACAAATCTCTCGGTGTATATGAGAGTTTTGAGAGATTGCATATCAGGAAGGGAAGTTCAGTGCATACCACTCCTAGTTCATCAGGGTACATTCCCCTATTGGAAAGACGACTGCCCTTCAACAGTTTAGCACGAAAAGTGACCTGGGCAGAAGGCATTAGGTGAGGATGTATTTTTCGAAAAGCAAGAAAATATGAAATGAGCCAAACTACAAACCTGACCAGCAGGAACATTCAAATCCCCTGTCAGCTTGACCGCTTCGACATACTCGAAAAACTCCATGTCGGAAGAGTTCTCCTCATTATTCAGATTCCAATTACCATATCTACGCCTTAGCTGAACAACTTCAGCTCCATAAGGACCAAATGCACCGACATATAGACCTACACCAAGAAGAATGTGCTTAACAGTGTAATAGATGTTTTCGCAAATCCAGAAGCATTCGGTAAGATTGTTGACAGATAGAGAGTCAAACTCACCATCAAAAGGATCTAAATCACTCTTGGAGGCAGTAATACGACTAAAATTTGTAAACTCAGATAAATTATTGCGCTTCTGAGACTGACCCAGTGCAAGCTTTACTATTTCACGCACGTCTCTGGAGATCTACAACAATATCAGATAAAATTATGAGCTGCAGAATATGTACAAATAAGATGGCCACATGAAAGAATCATACAAACATATCTATCTGAAGCAGAACCCATAACTAAAGATGGAAGTCAGAGAACAAGGTTGTATTGACAAACATTATTACAGATACTATCTGGAATTGGTTCCAAGTAAGGTTTCAACTGAGAGAAGACACGACTAGCACAATTGCTCAAGCTTTGTTTCAACCAAACAGGACTTAATTTGACTCCACGCCCAGAACGTATTCTTTCATAAGTCTACATAATGGCCACATGTAACACAAGTATCAAAGATACTTAATAGAGCCCAAGAGGCCTTTGTTTAAACACTCCCAACACTTTTTGTTACTTATTAAAACTAGAAGCACTGATTAGTAGTGGCCAACCTTGTCTCTTTCTTGATCAAACTACGTTTATATACCTTGGGAGAAACTTTATCAGAATACAAGAACGCCTTGGCTATATCAGGGGGCATAAGCTGTGAAAAATCTTGGGCAGCTATAGCTGCCACCTTTTCTCTAGCCGAAAGTTTTTCTTCATTCCCATTATCCTCGGGCATCTTAGGTATATGCAAAACAAAAGAATCCCTCTCCACATCTTTCATATCAGCTGGAACACGGACAAATTCTTTTTTGGTTGGAGTGTCTTCTTTGTTATGTAAGACCCCTCCAATATACATCTTCATGTCTAAATTCTTCTCATCTTCCATGATATCAATATCTCCATCAGCGGCAAGTTGATCCTGCAGTTCACCAGATTCCTCTTCAGAATCCTCATCTGTCGAACTTTCATTGTCCTCTTCTCCATAATCTGTTAAAGTATCCTTAATTATATCCTCTGGGAGATCGACTTTCATTACTTTAATCTTCAGATCTGGCATCTTGTCTTTAAGAAAGTTTATGACATTTTTTATTCCTTCCTCAGCAGCTGCTTCCAAGTCAATGATCTTTCCTTCGCTTTTCTCGGGTTCATTTTCTTCCAATTTAACATCAACTACAGAGCTATTCTCTATATCACCTGCCGATGGTTCCTTTGATATTTTATCAGATGGAGAATTTCCCGGTTTAGCTTTGTGTTGTTTTAAAACCACAGCCTGTTAACATGTACAAGTATTAGGAAACTCAGCATCGTGCATATGTTACAGTCAGTACCAGATCCCAACAGACAAATATAATGTGCTAATGAAGATGGCAAGCTAAATAAAAAGAGATTTAGCAAATTAACGAAAAAGCTAGTAAAACTAATACACCAAGCGCAGAGAAAAGTTGACCATGCTATTTCAGTAAATGGAATAGGAATAGGAAAGCGCGTGAATGAAATGCTTCCATCATCCTAGAGAAGTCTTTGATAACCATGCTTATATGGGTGCTACTAAAACTTCTAAGATGGCAACAATCTAGAAATGGGAGATCCTGGTGTTCCTTTATATTCAGATAATTTTAATTGCAAACCTATCTCAATCAATGCAATCAAAAGTACACATTCATGCTAGAAAAAAAATGAGGATGGCATCTAGGCCCATTAACACTTGTTTAAGCTTTCAAAAAAGTAAATACAGTAATCAGAGGTGAAAGATTGGTTTAATGGCACCAAATTCACTCTAAGAGGACAGTTGTCTCAATGCAAACAGAAGAAATCTCATGTCGGAGAGAAATAAAGTTACTTAAAATTCACTAAACCCGAGATGTCAACCTCGATAAGTCTCTAAAAGAATATTTCAACTATGCAAGTTATCAGCCATGTAAACAATCAGTCAAGTCACCTGCATGTGATATGTCCCGTTGCCATCTTTGACCACATACATTTCAAAGAGTGGAGAACCAGGGGTTGAGGTAACAAGCTGCCTGCAATAATCAGAAAACTACTAACTTATCAAACACGATGCAAATTCAAACAGAAAAGTTGTTCGTAGTACCCATGTGTACCTTGGACTATAACTTCTGCCAATCAATCTTCCTGTTCCTGTGGTTATCTGAACTAATCTCCCAAAAGGATCATTCGAGTCCTTGGAATAGCCAACCCACCAACCAACCTGAAAAGATGGAAATCATACTAATCATCATCCACATTAACTCCCTGTGCCTGTCCACTTAAGAAAACATAAAGCTTTTGAAAGGGCATAAAAAAAAGCCTATGCCTCCACATGTTTCCTTATATAACGATATTCTCAGGTGATCTTGTTCGACAACCCAATAATGGTGACATCATAAATGTTATTTAAATTATTCAGGAACAACATGGCAAAACAGTAGAATCCATACTGCTTTACGTATATTTAATCAGCTAATGATTCGGCCATGCACATCAGAATATACATAAACACTAAAATATCTGACTTAAACAGGCTAACAGACATACAGAATTCTAGATGTATTGTGCTCACAAGTACTTAGCTCCTATAACGATAACCATAACACATTTTAAGATAGAACTACTTGTGCTAACAGTAACATCTGTAACTCAGAAATATACAATTATTGCTAAATCTTGCTTCTCATGTGCTGATGAACTATTGGAGCCTGGAGGGTTAATGTCCCAACTAATGGTTACTCACTATCATGGATTACAGTTGCAAAGATACATGAGGTGCATTTTGCGAGATCTATTGTTGTAGGAAACCTGACTTCAACAGTTTAACTTGCACTTCAAATCAAGTAGCTGTATAGTTGTAGGACATCATAAACTACCATTGCTTGATCACTTATGTACTAAACAGGATCCAGTAGATAGAGAAGCCCCTGCTCATGATTGTTACGTGACACTCATGTCCAAAATGAGACGTGTAGTTTCCTACTATAGCTCAAATTCTTAAAGATTCCTGATAAGAAATTTGGAGTACTACTTTTTTCTAGGAAAGGATTGTAGCAAAGGAGTAGTGTAGTAGTTATCCCCTATACATATAATGAACGAAAGTTGGACAATCAATACCAGTCCACTTCCCGTACTTTGGGATAATCTTGAAGCATCCTGGTAGCGTTCTTCCGCAATTGCATTCTGCAACGAAACATTGAAGCGGTTAAAGATTTTAGCAGTTATAGCATAACATACTCACTAACTAATCAGTACTAGTATTTATTTAACCTGTAACAGGGACATAATCTGAGCTACACTATCTTTGGATGATGTCTCAGCAATAGCTTTTTTGAGCGAAGCCGCTTCCTTGAAGTCTTCCTTTTCTACTGCATCTTCTAATTGAAACTGTACATCAAACCACCATTAACAAAAATATAATCTTCACAATTGACTACTACTATCTGCTTATTACTATATATATTTAGAACACTTAATCAATCAAGTGAAAATACCAGTAGTCCAAGAAAAAGAAGAGACCTTGAGAAGTGAGGCATAGTTCTCAGCCTGCTCAATTTCGGCAAAATGGCGAGTCCACCTATTCCAATCCCAATCAGCTGATGAGGAAGATGAACAAGATGAAGAATCAGTAGTGGAGTTGTCGTTGGTGCAGTGGCAAGAAAGATTACGGGTCTTGATCTTTCTAAGTAAAGCTACTTTATTGGGTGGGTTGGTGAATGGCTTCTTTTTGGAAAAGGTATCTGCCGGAGAAGAGGAGGAGGAAGGGCGGAGCTGTGGCGGAGGAACGGCGCAGCGGCCAGCTGCCCAGGTGTTGGGCACGGCCATGTGCGATAGAAAAAGGATTGAATTGATTTGGGAATTTCAGTTGACTGGTGATAGAGTGAGAAGAGAAGGATGAAGAAGAAGAAGATAGTATGGATGGATGGGATTGAAGAAGAAAGGATTACTATGCATTTATTCAATTCAATCAATCAATCACTCATACACATACACTAGATTAGATTACTAGAAGAGGAAAATACATGACTGCTATGGACCATGGACAATAACCGCATGGGTCCTCTTCTTTCAGCATTTCGTAGAGCCGGCCTCAGTTTCATAAATATTTTTGACCGAGTTTTTTGAATTAAAATTCTTACCCAATTGCTCTCTAAACCCGTCATTTTATTCAATCTCGTTTCAATAATACTATGCATTTATTTAGTGCTCGCACATTTTATAAATATTAGGTGGATTAAAAATAAAGACGAACCTAGTGAAAAACATTGTAGTATATCCGAATTCCAAACTACGGATATCATATATTAATTATGTGATTATATTATAGATTAGGTTTTACGTTTGACACAGCTAGACACTATTTGTATTAATGGAAAACAAATTTACACAAGTATAACGGACAAACTCTATGTAATTAGTAATTAGGCATATGGTCAGCTTCATGCCGACCATTAAGTTACGGTCGAACAAGTCGAATCGACCATGGTCTACTTTTAAGAACCACTTGGCAGGGTGAAGCAAAACATTAATAGCAAGACAGAAGATGACCACAATCAAAAGAATCACCAAATGTACAACTTCTCACTCTACATAGAATATAGGCTTGAGCTAGAATCTCAGTCACCAGTTTCCCAGTAATGTTCCATCACATCAGCAGCTGGTTTAATCTTTAATGCAAAACAATATTTGATTAATCCAAACTGGAATAACAACAGAACAAAAAATCTCTTGGATTCCAGTAGTATTAGCTGTCTAAACCGGTCAGGAAACTTCCAAATATCATTCAGGACCGATGTACTGCAGGCTCGTCAACCACCACTACTTGTACAGTCTCCACGTTCTCCATGCTATGAACTGAAACTGGCAGAGCTCCTCTACTTGACGGCGTACCTACACTATCTGTCTCACTACCATTCTCTGTACGGACAGGCCGGAGCAATCCCTGCAATCTCAAAAGATAGCTCTGACTGGGAGACTGGTTTCTCACGTATCGAGTTGTAGTAACAACATTGGTTGAGGATCTCTCTGAATCTGTCTGAATATTGGATAATGCGCTCAGGTCAAGGTTTGGAAAGACAGAACAGCGGCATCTAGGGCACTTCACATTCAGCCGGAGCCACTCATCAATGCACTCCACGTGAAAATTGTGAGCACAAGGAAGCCCACGTACCTGCATCATGAATTCCCACAAGGTCCTGGGATTAGAAGGGGATGCCCAAGTGGAAAAAAATATTTTGGCATGATGTGGTAGGTCCTAGTTTCAGAAGCCCGTCAAACAGGGACTCAGGATTTGAGGTTAAGTTTTTCTTATACAAGCATTCAGATATGCAGATGAATGCATTATGGGTATGCAGGCTACAAAGAAACAGACTCATGTCTATATAGTAAAATACCCAAGACATGGTTAACAATCTTCAATTTTTTGGGACAAGGAACAATCTTCATTTATAATAATATCAATCCCTGGCAACTGAAATTGACCATAATTGCCTAAATCAAATCCTTACCTCATCTCCAACATGAAATTCTTCCAAACATATCGGGCACTCGCTGCAATCAGTAGGAACAGCCTTCAGCCTAAACTTAGGCAGTTCTTGAATAAGCGCCTCTACCGCTTCCCTCTGTCAAAAGTAAAATCTCCAATATATGAATGAGCATAACATGAAAGGAAGGTAGATAATCATTGCAGAGCCCAGGATTACGAAATACAAGTAAGCTTTCTAACATGTGCATGTTCGTACAGTCGTTCTAGTATCAGACAGACTCCCATTTTTATTTTTGTAGTTACCTGAGCTGGAGTCAAGTAAAGGCCAGGTTGGTATGGAGTTGTGTCTTGGCCAATGCCTCTCATTTCTCGGCCAGCAGCTTCAAAAGCCCAATCTGGAACTCTTACCATATCAACCAGTATCTAAACAAATCAAAGGTAGAAAGTGTTACCCAAATGATGCACATCATGGATGAACTAATTAAGTATGTCAACACCAAATGACCCAAATTTACACAACCCATTTAAATGTTAATATCCCCTAAATTACAATCAGAACAGAATCTAGCACAACTGCTAAAGCTGACTGCGTGTGAGTTCCAAACTCATGAAGCTGAAACAATATAATCCATACAAAGTATTCTTATCCATGCATACAAATCTACAACAATTGACCACAAGCAATTCTTAGAGCTTACCCCGTATTCTGAAACAGGGATCCCTTGTTGTGCACGTAAAAGATGTGCTTGTCTTCTGGTAAACCACTAGGTTAAAAAAGAAAAATTATTTAAGATCAGGAGAGCTACTAAATTTAAAAAAAAAAAAAAAAAAAGGAGAAGAAGAAGAGAACAAACAAACATTTAGAAGCTGATAAGAAGACCTATAGAAAGGAAAGAAGAAGCTAACAAACATAAACCATACATATAATCTCATTATTGAACATCTCTAACCTTTCCTGTACACAAGCAAGCAATGCACATAAGTCCACAATAGCTGAAGAGCAGCCAAATCAGAAAACCCCACTTCTGACCTTCTTCAGGCAACTGAAAATGATTTTGGATATTAACTCTGTTCCTGGTTTACAATTAATGATTTCATAACTGTATTTAAAGAAGAGGAGCAGAAGGAACTTACACAGTTTCTGGCACGGGTGAACCATAGCGTACCAATAACAGTCCAAGCCAGAAGGAAAGGGTAGAGCAGGAAAACCATAAAGGAAAGTACAACAATCCTTCCACAGAAACGTTTATATCTCTGCTGCCAACCAAGATCCCTGATGCCATGTAGAATAAGCAGGATAAAACAGTTAGGTAACGGAAAAGCTCCAGAACAAGTTTACACTGGAAGCACAGTTCTTCATTATGGGATTCTGAATCTGAAGCTGTAAATTTGGACAAATCTAGTTGTAAATATAATTAGGCATATACAGCTTACATTAACAGAAGCATATGTGTTTAGACTTTAGATAAGCTAGCTACTAGTTAGACTATAGCTTGTATACATATAAAAGAAAGTACTGATTATCAAAAGTAACTTATCATTACTCCATCTGTTAGAAGATTCAAACATACAAACCGAAGTTGAGCAGAAAAGTAAATCATTTATAAGGCAGAACGAGAGCCTTTTTTATATCCATCCATAAGAACTCTACACAGAATTTCCGAGCCATTTCCTAACCAAATTACAACTCAATGGCTATTCTAGCTTTATCAGTGAACTGTAGTTCTTTACTTGACAAGTGCAACCATACAACGAAACCAAAAAGTAAAATTGTACAAACGAATTCGAAGATTCACTAAAAGAGGCAGTCCTTACAATCCCATTCCAGCAGCCAATCCATTATCCACAAACATCAAGAGTCGGAAAACGAACACCGTGGTGTAGTCAACCTAAAACAGAAACTCCACGGAATCAGATCAAGAGCAATTCTAGCAAAGTTTTTAGCTTAAACCACTAACTCACCACGATCCATATGTGCAAAGGATATGTGCATAAATGGTACCTATTCCAATTGATAGCCACAATAATACTAATAAAACAGTTAAGGAATAACTGGCATAACAAAAGATCCCAATTCAGCTAATGAAATCAAATAAGAAACAAAAACCCTCAAAAAGGATACATGCTCGTAGCAAGCATAGACAAGAAAAACCCATCGTACCTGCAAAAATTCACACTCTCGCCACAATCAATATAAGCACGAACAATTGTAACAGATAATCAATTTCTTTGCGAAGATCCAAGGCATTTAAAGTAACTAACCACTTGAAATCAACGCCTCGAATTGCCATTTTGAAGTGTAAGGCGGTTACTGGAAAATTGGAATCTCATTCAAGAGTAAAAGCGTTAATTTCAGTTGAGGAAGAGTGAAGAGGAACGTATAACCATGCGATTGGAATATTGAACAAGTGCAGAGTGTGTGTGTGTTTGTTTTTGCGTGAACGGGAGATACGGGAGATTGTCTGAAAGGTAAAGGTGAACACGATTAGGAGAAAAAAATTACTTCTTTTGGATTTTGTTTTTGTTGTTTTGGTTAAGTAAGTGAGATTTATAAATTACAAAATACAATAATGCTGATTAGATGTGTGTCCGTGATGGAATGGAACCACAAAGTGAGGGTGATCATGTAGGAGAAAAGGAAGTTTACTTTATAAACACAAGTGCGATTTGATTAAGTTTCATGGTGGTGGAGGGTTGTTGACGCACATTTGCTTCCTGTCCTTTTGCCAAAGGTTGAAAATGCACCAAGATAATCGGGAATTCGATGACGACTTTGTTTGCCGAAAGAAAAAGATCATATTTTTGTTATTAGTATCTTTTTTTCACTCTTGTGTGGTACTTGTCTTGTTGGTTAAACTTTGAGTTCAATTACTAGAAATTGAACTGGTTGATACACAGGATCAAGATGATCGATCGTCCTGATTCGTTCTGGCATTCCATAAACCATCAAGTTATACCAATGTTGGTTCAACCACTGGAAACAAATTGCATTCAGCATAATGCTCATATTAATCATAAATAAATTAGCACTTATTATTTACCAGTAGCCAGTAGGCAATAGTTACCTATATACTATAACAAGATCAACAACACTTTTTGTGGGTCGAGCTGACAACTCAATTGCAGTTAGGGGGATTGAAGCACTTGTACATTGCAGATGGAGGTTGTTTGTAAGTCGGTATGCTGTTGGCATCAACGTATCTCACTTCGCCTGGCCTGAATGCAAGATCGCTGTGCCTGAAACAATGACGAGAGCGTGTTTCATACTGACATACATCAAACTCGTGGAGTTCTGAGTTGGTGTTTAGATAAAAGCAATGTTAATGAACTTGGGTTTTTTTTTTTATTCAAATTACTTGCCTTCGTAATTCAAGCCCAAGCAAACCAGCTTGTAACACTGTCAAGTTGTCAGAATCTGGAGACACTATGATAACTGTGTCTTCGGAATACTGGGTCTCAAGAATTGACATGAGTTGCGTCACACGGACAAAAACATCTTGGACACTCTCGTTTGGTGTTCCGTCGTTAATTGGAGGTGGCTTAATGTTTGGGGAAACACTATCTGAAGCATACACCTAACAACAGTTTCAAAGTGAAAATGAGTCTTCTACAACCTTTTTGCAAAAGCCAAGAATTTCAGTAGAACATGCTCTGAATATCCAAGTTCATTCTGCTTCAGAGAAACCAGAACATGTAATAGTGCTGCAATGAGTCTAAAGCAAACGTTGCAATAAAATTAACACTAAATTACTGGTCAATATCATATAGTATGCTAGTTTATTATACATTGTCAGAGTTCCTTTACCTCAGAAATGGAACTGAGGTTTTTCCCTTCATAAGCTCCTAATCCCCGAGCATCCAAGAAGCTATACTCGGGTACTATACGACTGCAGTATTATATGAAAGTGCTTTAGAGATTATTGACTTGTTAACGTCAAAGCAAGATTCAGCCCAACTGCTCTAATTTAGGCTGACATAATAAACTAAATCCAGCTGGTTTATTAAACATTCCAGAAGAAATATTCTTAGGGCCATTTTAGTTTTTACTATGAATATTTATAAGCATGCGTGGGAAGGAGCCCTAAGAATAGGCTACAACGCAAGAACATAGCCTAGTTCAGCCTAGTGAAACTGAAATACATTTATCTGTAGAAGGTGATCCCGACACAAGTCAAGGTAGATAGAGTTTCTTGTTATTAAAAAAAAAACATGTGGAGAGTGGAGTTGATCTAGAAGGCCTCAGAACAATGGGGCAGAGGGCCCCTTGAAGCAAAAAATAATTTGGTAAAGAATATACTAGACATACATACATGTAACTGATGATTAGATGATATCTGAAAGAAAGTTCTTCGATAATGAACTGGAAAAATTATTTTAAAAAAATGTTAAGCAGGGAAAAGTAATTCATAAATGACATAAAGTAGAAGTGTCACCATGGAAAGCCGAATGGTAGAAACGAAAGCAAGTAAGCACTTGGTATCACGGTTGCCAGATATACTATGCTTGAGTTGAGACTTCAGAAGCAATCATGACCCATTTTTCTAGAATAAGATCTATTGTGTGCTTTATTTTATGAAATGTCCGATGCAGAAATCATAATTATGGATCCAAACATATCCAAGTAAGTTGAAACTTGCCAAAAGCAAAAGGGAAGGCTGACAGATCCGTCTTCTTATGTACCAAGAAAGATGACAGTATGAAATCATATGACATCTATTAGGTTTAAGTTAACACAAGATGAAACTGGACCTAACCTTCATCCTTTGGCTGTGGAAAGAGTTAGTATTGTAAACTAGAATGTCTTGATCCTAAGGAAAGATATATTAAGAGCGAGAGTAAAACAGCAATTTAGGCCAATAGCAGGATAACTCTTAGCACACATACTTCAATTGACTAAACTTCATAACCGATTTTTCCCATCAATAACTTCACTCTGGCAATATATTGGGTTGAGACGGTGGCATATATAACTACTAAGTACACAAGATTTAGTAATATATCAAGGAAAAGATATACTCTAGGACGTGAGTTTTCCACAGTCCACACCAAATGAGTAAATTTAAATATCAAGAGAATAATACCTTCTACTGACCTCACCGACTGCAGCAATAATCTCAGCAGCCTGGTATGCCCTTTGAGTTATAGAGGGCCAAATCCAACAGCTATTCTCACACGCCCCCATTGACTTTAACTCAAACGCCGCCCTAACAGCCTGCTTCTTCCCTATTTCCGATAAACCATTATCCACAGATGTCTTAGCCACGGGATTAGTATTTATTACACCCAAGCTCTCGTATTCAGATTCTCCTGCTCTAACCAAAAAGTACCTGAATCCACCACAAGGAAAATAAAATAGAAAAAAAAGTCATGGCAAATACGACACATAGCTAACAAATGCTACCTACCAATGCATCATGTGCAAGTTTCAGGATACAATATATAACATTTTCTAGTAAGCATCTATAATCACTACTCGAAACGTCCTTGTCATAAAGGGCAAACCTTGTGCACTAAGTTCTCCTAAGGATGGACGTCTATTAGATGCTTCCAGCCTACAAACTTGTAATCCACAGGTCACCAACATAGCAAGCTACCGTTGAGCCAAATCTAATACTCCCTCCGTACCCGTTTGGAAGTCCCGCGGGACCAACGTGATGAAGTAGGAAATAAGGTAATAAAGTATGAATGTGATTGGATAAAGTAGAGAAATAGCAAATAAAGTATGAGGTATAATGTATAAATTAGGATATATATTTCTAGTAAGCGGGACTTCTGGAACTTCTAAACCGGGACAGTTCAAAATGGAAATGGAAAGTGGGACTTCCAAACCGGAACAGAGGAGTATATGATGTCTCTTACAATGCCCAATGGCAGCAAAAGAAACTCTATATGCATATGCATTAGGATATAACATAAGCAACCAAGATTAAACTTTTGAAGGTTGTAATTGCTGCAAATATACCAAAATTATCACTGAGCTGTAACTAAATCATACTAATATTCTACTCTACAAATTAGACTTGCAAGACAATAAGAATCTTTGAAATTACAACTCCCTTTGATTTGATCAATAAGCTGATAAACGCACAAAATTTCCACAAATAGTGCTACTAGCAAATATCTCAAAGAAAGAAGCTTGGTGAATGCAATTGTAATTACCTGTTGACAAGTCGGACAGGAGGCATTTGGAAGAGGCCACGAGCTTGGGAGAGTGGCAATAGGATGGGGTTTGAGGCATCATCAGTGTTAGGTTGAGCCAAGAATGGAGCGAGAGTGATGGGAAGTGAAGTGAGAAAGTCACGCCGATTGATGGACAGACACAGACTTCTAACAGAGGATGGTAGTTTTAGTTTCCGCTGATTGCTTGATGAAGATGATGAGGATGGGTGGTTCTTGTGGGTTGTGTTTGAGGCTACCAAGGTCGTTGTTCTTGCTGCCACCATTGTGTTTCTAGTGGCAATCACGCAACACAGCACCTGAGTTTACTACAAGTGGCTAGCCTAGATGATTGAATTCAGGACAATTCTCTCTAATCAACAAATATCTACTCAATTCACACCCACAACTAACATATTCGTGTCGAATTCAATTTCTTATTAACTTAAATATAAAATATTAAAATAATTTAAATAAAACAAAATAGATAGTAAATGAACTCATGAAGTAGTAATTACAAAGTATGGTCGAGAGGGAATAATGAATAAATTATAAGAGAATGTGAATAAACTATAAAGAGAATATATAATTTTCATATAAATTCTGATCAAGTTTAAATTTATAGCTAATTAGATAATTAAAAAATAAAAAGAAAAGTTAAATTTAAAACGAATGAAATATAACATAGTCTAACCAAAGTGCAACAAATCCATCTCAGTAACTATAAGTCCATGTCAACATTCCTAATGGGTTGTGGTGATAAATGTGGATAATGCAATTGTGACTTACAACTTAAATGACGATTACATTTGAAAAATAAATTATGTACAAGGGATCGTGGTCATGTATATAAATAGTGTAACGCTAATCAATTGAATTTTAATTTTTTGGCCCAGCATAATTATTTATGGGTAGTTTTCGGGATGATGTGTTGGACTCCCTGTACCAACACAAATACTTTCTCGCACACTTTAGTCTTACTCGTGCACGGGAAACTTTCCAGTTGGTTACCATTCTCGCACACTTTAACATCACTTGTGCACGAACCGGAATACTTCCCAATTGGTCATACATTATAAAATTATCCTAGAACAAGCATGAGTAAATCTAGAATTATTCTAGATGAATTCAAAAAAAGGTTCACCTTGTTGGTGTGAGTAGCGTTGTCAACCCATTTAAACTCTATGGATCTAACTTGAAAATTTAAAACATTACAAATAGTGTATTTCATTTTTTCAATTTTCTTTAATTTATTTTTATAATTTAAATGGCATCAACACTCTAATCTCAAATTTAAAAATGCCTAAATCAATGTTAAATATAACATCAGTGGCATGCTTTAACACAATAGACACGTGACGTCAACATTAATAAATTTAAGGTAAATAAATAGTTGTTTCACTTTATCATCCACCATTAGATTATGATTTAAGGTAAATAAATAGTTTCCCCAAAATATTGTTTCCATAGTTATCATGTAAGTAAGCTGTTAATAACAGATTTCATTTAACATTTTATTATCCCTCCCTGGCTAAACCCATTTCATTTAACATTTTAACATTTTCATTCAAAGTCCCTGCGAATTTCAAAGGGTTCTCCATCTCGATTTAATTTGTTTATAATAATTCAAGCTAATGTTAGAAATCTTATTTATACTAACAAGTAACAAATAACACAGTGACAACTTCAGATCCGGTGGTTTGTAGCTATCTATGTTGAGCTTTCCTTTCCGTGGTGTTCTTGAAAATCTCGCTTGTTTCCATGGAAATCTGGAATTCGAGCTTCCAGAGTTGGATCCAGTGACAACAAAAAACAAATAAACAAACAGATCTAAAGCCAAAAAAAAGAGTGAAAGGGTGAAATGAAAAGAGGGTAAGACCCAAGATCCAGTTGCATGGATAGAATTGGAAACCGATCGTACCACAATTCACAAACTGCATTGTAGCTATCAAAATCGATTTCCAACCCATCCATCCAGCCAGAACTTGGCCCCATTTCAGATCCACATTTACTTGTTTATTGCCAGACAATACATTTGACCAAAGCAAAAATGAGAGATGAGGAAGGAGTAAAAGTGTTATACAGGCAAAGGCAGGGTGAAAAAGAAAGAAAGTTACCCTGTGGTCTATATATAGGAAGAATTAGGGTTTACCTTAGTTGGGCTCAACCATCAGGGGCTTCAACTGGAATTGAGACAACTAAATTACATTTGAGTTTTTGTATTGAAAACCTAACTCTAGATGAATTGTTTCAATTCAAATTCTAATTCGACAATTCATTTGATCATCACGTGCTTAAACTGAAATTGAGACAACTCAATTCGAGATTTCGTGTAAAAAAACTAACTCTAGATGAATTGTCTCAATTCAATTTTTAATTCAAACAGTCCATTGGGATAAAACATTTATAAATTGAGCTAAAATATTTCATTTTATTTTATGTGTTAGGCAGTTTCCATTAGAATGCTAAATATAGAAAGTTATGAAGTTCTTAATTGACGAAAGGAATATTAAAGTCTCCACATACCATGCTTTTTAGCCAAAAATCAAAACGGAAAGCAGACAGAGGAAATATTACTAAAATAGGCTCAATTAGATTATGTGATGTGACCGCATAAATTTTAGTACGGGGTTATAAGATAAATAATTCTTATGGTTTGTTTTAGGTTATGTTCCCTTCGACTACAATTATTTGAACTGAATTATATTGAATGAATATAAAGTTATTGATAAAGAGTACATAGCCTTATTAAAACAAGTACATTATTTAAATTATCCCCTCTCACTTCATAATGTGTGTTCTACGAATCTAACTTATAAGTTGATTGGTATCATTTTTTTTTTTAAACAAGGTAATTTTAATCTATATTAATATTATTTGTGAAATAAGTTGCAATTGACTTTATCGGGTGAATGATTAAGTTGTGACAATATACATATGTGTTTTATAAATTACTAACAGACACTTGGATTAGAACTTGAATTGAAACAACTCAGTGAAATTATAAATTTTATATAAAAAATTTAATTTCAATTGAATTGTTTTAAAAGTTTTAATTTGTTAAAAGTGAAAATGTAGTATCTGAATATACGTGACATTATATATATTTATTTACGGCATTTGGAGTAATTTAAACGAATCCATAAACATAACATGAAACCTGCTTTCAGTGCTAACTTATAGTAGTTCAGTATATGTCTCCATATTGCAAGATGTCAGTGTGTGATTGCGATTTATTGATCTCCTAACGTTTTTTAATGATTGGTGAGCACATAAGTTGTTAAGATGCTCTAATTAAATCCGTTTGAGTTGGAGTTAATTGATGAATTATAATTAAATTGTAATTGAATTATTAAAATTTATATTTTTGTATAAGATTAAAATTCTATAGAATTTTACTGGTTGAAAATTGTGTGAAAATTAAATTTTGATCGAATTGGGTGAAAATTAAATTGTGATTGAATTATGTTTTAACAAACTAGTAAAATTATGCATGTGAAAAATCACATGCCAAACAAATAAGTATCTTATATTAAAAATTATATATGCATCAACTTAGTTAATTATAAATTCAATTATAATGTATATGTTAGATAAGTTATCAATAAATATATAAATTTATTGTAGTGGAAGATGAAGTGTAACCACCTTCTCCTTCTTCTTTTTTATATAGTTAAAATTAATTTAATTGGTCAAAATTGAATTAATTGATGGAATAATTACTTTTAGATAGTTTCCTTTTAGAATAGTTGAGATAATTAGACATTTTAGTGACTTTGACAAACACAAAATGATTCGATTTAATTATAATTTAATTTGAATTCTAATCGAAACGAACACTCAATTATCGTCCACCCATTCAACAGGAGGTCATCAACCTGCATATGGTAGACAACAAGAAGTCAACAAGTGACTAGTATGTTGCTCATTTATACGAGCATGGTAAAAGAAAAAATTACACAGTTCCGACGACACCAGCCTTGATTCTTCCAAGTGCCTAGATGCTGGTTGGTTAATAATTAGAGCACTTCGTATAGGTTCCTTAAAAAATTCCCCCAAAAACCTCTATTAATTCATTCCCTGAACAGTTAATATATCCCTACTCTTATTTCCAAAATCTCAGCCTCTTATTTTTACAAATTATATTACTAAGATATATATATATATATAGAGAGAGATTGATAAGGACAAAATAGCAAAGTGCAAACATAAATATAGAACATAATTTACACAATCTTATTTTTATGATAAATTTTTGGTGGGTCGCCAAAAATTTAGGAGGTATTTAATTTTAGTCTGGCTTCTTTCAATTTTATTTTAAATATGATATTATAAAATATTTAAGGCTACAAAGATTACTCTTATACAAACTTATTACTTATGGGTTACCCCCAACTTTCCCCATCAAACAAGAGGTAGCAATTACCCGTTTAGTATTAAATTAAAAACACTACGTACATTAATTATTAATTAACAAAAATAATAATATACAAAGGTAATACTCTTTCATAGTAAGGGTATATTCAATTTATTTAAAAATTCATTTTATTCAATTTGTTTCATTAAATTATTGTTTATACAATAATTCAATTCAGTTCAATTTAATTCCGTGTAAAGATGTGAAATTTTCTTCACATTGTAATTCCTTGAATCATATAGGTACACATCGATCAGGTGAGGACGTTTGCACATTTTTACATATATGGTGGTTGGATAGGTAGATATTTGCACAAATTCAAACCCCCGTTCAATGGCGGTTTGACATCCATGGCATTTCCATCATGAGGCTGTCTTTCACAAACAAATTAATTATCTACCTATATATTTGTACCTACTTTTAATGGCATCTAGCTTATGAAATCATCTTATACTTGATTACGATAAGATGTTATCCTAACATACTTATTATCATTAATTGATCAAATAACCACAACTATCCAGGGACGGCCTATTTGGCTCGATAAACAATGATTTAGCTTAAAATACACTTCAGATATCCCATTTCAATTCCTTTCTAAACACAATTTCACCAAAATTCATTCAAACATAACTCTATACCAATCAGCCCTAAATAAACTAACAATCACTAGAGTCTAAATAATGCGTTCCTATTGGAGTTGGAGTTGGAATCTAACTTATGAACTAGCTTGTGTTGCAGTTCTTAAAAACCAATGTTTGTGTAGTAGGATACGGTGGAGATTGGAGACTTGTGTTTCACATATGCATGTTTGCATCAAAGTGACAAGTAACTATTCGAGTTCGAATTCAAAATTGTTCGAAAAAGATTCAGGTTAATTTTCGACTCGATTTAGACTAAGTACATTGCATTAGAATCAGGAGGCATGTGAGGAGGGAAAAATGTGGGTGATGAGAATACAAAATTTGATGATGATACTTAATTGCAAATGGTAATGAAAGGACCTAGATACCTAAATGATAATAAAGTTTATTTCCTTGTTTCATTTTATTTGCTTTTTCATTTTTCAACCTTGGCTTGTGTGCATGCGTATGGTGCATTTCCGAATCTATGTTCGGCTCACAAGTGGTCTTGTTTTTCGCGCACCACTCAGATACCTAAATATACTATGCTTCAATAATCAGAACCAAACCATACAATAATAACCAATTATTAAGTTATTATCTCTAATCTTAGTATGCACATTAAACAATAAGTATCACTACTTTCAACACGACCAACATAATTTACAGAGCAAGAGTACTAACATAAGCAATTTTCTGATTTTGATTTTATATTCTTCTGACTTAGTTCAGTGAGATTTAGATCTCTCGGGTAGGTATTCTCCATGTGTAATCCTTGATAAGGACATGGTAAATATTATTAACTATTTCCGGGATAAATTTAATCGCCCCAAGTACACCTATTCCGAACAAATTATATATGACCCGTAAGAAATTATTAATAAGCTCACACTTATACATTATGAGCCATTTTTGTGATTTTAAAAATAAAATTCCGATCAAAAGTAGGCAATGTAATATCGACAGTTAAATAGCTAAATACTATATGAGTAATCATACGGATCCGAATAATTGAATTTCGAAAATTATACTTACTGCAAGGTTCTACCACCAAGTGGTAAAGAGAGGTAAAAGCCATTAGCATCTTTGTCAAAAGGATAAGACTTGGTAATTTATTCCGACAAAAAGAAGGAAAGAATAGAAAAGGCAGACCATGTATTGTCTTTATATCAATGTCAGTTGGCTATAGCTCAAGAAACAAACCAATACATCTCGGCTTATTTCTTGTCCTTCTCTTCACTTGCAAACATGGACAACAGAGTCAAGCTCAGAAAAACTGCTGTTTTCTCCATCTTCTTGTTCTTATTATGCTTCTCATGTTTCTCTGTAAGTGTTTTAGTCTTATATGTTCATTCTCTTTTGGCTCATATGCTGTAACATTGCAACTTCTTTTTGTCTTTCACAAACTGATTTAACATGTCCTCTGTTTTATACTCTGCAGGTTGTTTACTCACTGGCTAATGATCCAACAACAAGCTCAGAATCTTCAACCAAACAAAACCCATTTACCTTAAAAGCCTCACTCATCAGGTACTGGAACACACACATCTCAAAAGACCTCCCAAAATCCTCATTTCTCCTCTCCAAATCCTCACCTCTTTCAACTGTAGACTCGGCGTTTTTCGCCAACCTCGCCTCTCAAAAGGCCTTGTCGTCTCGTCTACCGGACTTCTGCTCAGCCGCGAACTTGTTCTGTGCATCCAAACCACCCGTTCTCGAAAACCACAAAGGCGACGCAAATTTTGCCTCGTATAGCAACAAGCAGTTCGCGAACTACGGGAACGCTCGTCGTGGAGGGACAGACCAGTTCAAGACGTATTCAGATGGCAACAACTTCGCTACTGGCTCGTTTGCTCGATATAGCCGTGGATCAACCAGACACCATGAGGGTTTTGATAGCTATGCTCAAGATGGCAATGTGGCTAGCTCCAACTTCTCTTCCTATGCAGCGAGTGCCGCTGGAGGTTCAGGGGATTTCAAGAACTACATGCCGCGAGTTAACGTTCCAGATCTTCGTTTCGCGTCGTATGATTCAGATGGGAACGGTCATAAGCTCTCGTTTACATCCTACTCGGACGATACTAACTCGGGGAACCAACGGTTTACTAGCTATGCAAAGAACGGTAAGTCAGTTCCAGCTGAGTTCACTAGCTATGGTAGCACGTCGAATGTGATTGGATCTACATTTACGGGTTACGGTCAGCTAGGCCATGCTGCTAATGATTCTTTCAAGGGGTATGATACTAATGCTAATAACCCTAGTAATAATTTCAAGAACTACGGTGCTGGTGGAAATTTTGGTACTGATACTTTCACTAGTTACCGAGATACGGCTAACGCGGGCACAGATTCGTTTTCGTCGTACGGGAAGAGTTCGAGCTCGGGAAAAACTAACTTCCTGAATTATGGCAAGTCCTTCAATGTAGGATTTGATTCATTCAAGGAGTATGCCAAAAGTGCAGTGGGTCAATTAGTAGGATTCAAGACGTATGGTGTGAACAACACATTCAAGGAGTATGGTAACAAGAAGGATGTCACATTTGCTCAGTATACTAAGCGTAGCTCCAATCAGCATGATTCCAATGGCAAGACTGTGAATAAGGGTGTGGAGGAGGGCAAATTCTTCAGAGAAAGCATGCTGAAAGAAGGGACAATAATGAAGATGCCAAACATTCAGGATTGGATGCCGAAAAGGTCTTTCTTGCCCCGAACAATCACGTCGAAATTACCATTCTCGACTAACGAACTATCCGAGCTGAAACGAACTTTTGGTGCGGACGAGAACCAGGCTATGGAGAGCATACTTGTCAAGGCACTGGCCGAGTGCGAGCGCCCTGCGAGCAAGGGCGAGACAAAGAAGTGTGTGGGATCAGTGGAGGACATGATCGACTTTGCAGTATCAGTACTGGGGCATAATGTGGTGGTCAGGACCACTGAAGGGGTAGAAGGGTCAAAGAACAAGGTGATGATAGGAAAGGTTAAGGGAATCAATGGTGGCAAGGTCACAAAATCAGTGTCTTGCCATCAAAGTTTGTATCCCTACCTGCTGTACTACTGCCATTCAGTACCTGAGGTGAGAGTTTATGAGGCAGACATACTTGAAGTGGAGAGTAAGGCCAAAATCAATCATGGTGTTGCCATCTGTCATATCGACACTTCGTCGTGGAATCCAGGTCACGGTGCTTTCGTGGCGCTGGGGTCCGGTCCGGGACTCATTGAAGTATGCCATTGGATCTTTGAGAATGACATGACTTGGACAACTGCTGATTCAGATTAAAGAGTTTCATGTATTTTATCATTGAATAAAGTTTTGAGAGGATCATATTTTGTTTGTTATTTTAGCTTTCAAGAACTGTGCTGCAAAATCTAATTTTAGATATTGTTGTGAACTTGTGATATTAATTTTGTTGGACAAGCATGCCTTTCAATTGGTCCATGAAGACCACTAGTGTCGCCATGCTCATGTATAGGCGTGGTAAAAGAAAGAAAAGACACTGCCAAAGAAAGTGATGGCACTCAAAAAGATTCAATGAGTGCACCTGAAGGAAAGAACTGGCAGAATTGTTCCTCTATTCTGTAAAAGAAAGAGTTCCTCTTTGATCCATTGGCTTTCATTTCATCTCACACCATGTATATGGAACAAAGTACTGGTGAATGCAGATTGCATTTGGTCTTGTTATTCAAGTGAGGCTTTCATCTGCAATTATGCATATTAATCACCTCGGTCCCGGAACAATATGCCTCTTTCATTTTCTGGCATCCGGGTTTTGAGTGTATTTGTAATCGGTCAGTTCCTCAGGCCCCTCTCTAACGTAGGTCTCTTCCATACAAACAATGACAGGAGTATCTTATCTACCAACGCTACTGATCTTGTTAGTTAATTATAGTACCCACTCTGCTGACCTTTTGGCATAATCATACACAAAAGACTAGTCAAAAGTTCAGTTAGTTTGCAATTATTGGTAAATTACAAAATTGTAATATGTCTATATGTTGAACACAGCAAATCACCAAGACATTATTATGGCTTTTATCAAGTGCTAAAGATTGAAAAACATTGTAGAAGTGTAAAAGAATATATGGTGCACCAAATGTTCTATCTGGTTCACCAACTCTCTCATGATCAGAGTCAGGAGTACAATTACATGCATAAAGTTTCTATCGTTATCTTTTCGAGGAGGCGTAACACTCGGCTTCAGGTGCCCGCAACGAGTTTCAGCTTTCATAATATGCTCTATCTCATGTCCTCGAGTTATTGATCAAAATACAACGAAGTAAAACAAAGCACTATGAGCACAAATCCAAACAGGAAAGAATTACAACAGAGTACCTTGTGAATTGTGATGTTGGTGACAATCTGGACATACTGTAGTTGAAGTCTAGTATTCATGCAAACACTTACTTCCGGAGTTTTCTCACCCAGGACTGGAATTTTGAGACAGTTTCTCCTGCAGTTTAGCATATAACAACAGTGCACAGAGTCCACCAAAACTGATCATCAGTATTCGAGAGATTCAATTCAAGAGAACTCAAGGTGAATGATTTAGAGCTGGTCCAAGATTGCATACCGTATAGTAGCAATTAAATGAATAAAGTGAATATGGTTACTGAGTGCACATTGGGATTAAAAAAACTGGCTCATCCGCAAGCTACTTTTAGTAGCTCTTCCCATGTGGAAAGCTTTTCGCGAGGTTTATTTTTCAACTTTCCAAGTCTTTTTTCTTCTGTGTCGATTTTTTTCCAGTCATCAAGGGTGACAATTCTGGTATTTCTGCTGTCTAATAAACGTAGGAGTCCTTCTCGCCCAGGCTTTGGTGTGCTTGAGGTCAGTACTCCCTTGTTTATGTCATCGGAGATGCATGCAAGCTGCAATGGAATTTTTTGTAATCAACAGGCCAATTTAGCAAAACCTTTTAAGACCACGTAACCAAAAATGATTCCTCAATAGTACATTAAAGTCAATATACCATGTGGTTGGTTATGTAAAGATGATCAAGAACCAGTTCTTTGTGGGGTGAGTATACTTACAGTTTCTTCAGCACAATAAAGATTAGTACCAATAATCCCAGTTGGTCCCCTCTTCAACCACCCACAAACATATAAGCCCCTCTCATATTGTGCAGGTTCATACGAAGCCTCAGTTAAGACCCGGCCTCCAACATTTGGAACAACTCCTAATGAAAAACCAAGAACTTTAACATGAAACAAGAGCTCATATTCACAATTTCTTTAGGAGGTGATCATTAGTGTATTCTCTTTATGAGGATATCAAACTGGCAAAAATATAATAGTGATCAAATTAGTCAAAGACTATAAGAAAATGGGAAAATGATTGGATCTAAAATGACGACTGAAGCAAACGTATCAAACTATAACCTTCTGAGCTACCGACACTTAAATATTAGAAATTCAAAAATTCACTTGAAAAAACAGTATTTTCACCCTCATAGTTTTCATACCTTTGTTGTTATCAAAAGGCAAACCATTAACAGGTACTGATTTGTAACCTACACTTTTCAGCGCTAACCTGCAAGCAACAGAAGCAAAATCTCCTTAGCTGCCTATCCTACCCATAATTTCTTTAACAAAGTATTGGATACAGCAACCTTATGACAGTCCAGAAAAGCATAATAAAAGTTGTATCTTCTAAAGGTTTCAAAATGAATAATCAGAATACCACAAGGAAGGGTAGGAGAAATACAAGCCATGAAACCACATTCATTAATGTTGACACGAATAAATGTTATTGAGTTCCAAGGGACTTACCCGCATGATAAGTCCTTATATACTCCTGTACCCACTGCAATCTGTCTAACAGAGTCATCATCTCCTGCAGCATGTATAAATGATACCGGGAGAAGTGGGAACAGCAATCAAATGAATAAAGAAAGAAAAAAGGATAATGTATAACTTCTTATCTGGATTCACATGTATTCTACATAAGAACAAGAATTATTAAAGCTATGTTGTTGGAACTTCAAAAGCTAGACTATAGATTCATACACAGGGTCCTTCAAGTAAGATACATGTCCTTGGAAATCATTGGCAATTCACCAAAACAATAAGCCACAAGTTTCATAGTTAAGGATACCAAATGTTCAGCACTAAACACGTTAAGGAATATTTGCTACTTAGGGGATATCTGCTACCTCAAGGAATATCAATCACTTAGGAAGAGAGGCTATGTCTTTTCTTACCTAAAAAATACTATATCCTTAAACACTAACATCGTTAAATATCTAAAACATAACCCAACATGGTAATAAACAATGCACCAAGAAA